>OX454334.1:28655247-28810200 GCA_949716465.1 Chalcosyrphus nemorum
GTTTAATTTCAATAGATCCCTCCGCGCGCTCACACACATTCCCATTTGTAATTTGCCGCGACTGTCTGTCTTTTCTGTACCAAGGTACAGGCCAGGCTTACTAGGCTAGTGGTTTATTGGATCTTAGCAAAGCCTCGAACCTTAATCCGATAAATGCATCCGTTATCTATTATCGTTGCATTACATGTGTGCTTGTGGTACCTAAATCAATTCCACACAACATCGACCTATTAACACACGCAAATAACCGGCATGTTGGTCGTCCTGCCACACTATCCGACTTATGGTAGTGGTAGTGGTCTTAGCGTCCATTCAATTTCAGTCGATAATCTCAACGCTCATATCTACATTATTGAGTAGGAGAGGAGGCAGCATTGGCTGGAGGAGTCTGATGTCGACGCGACGTTCATAAAAATTCCAGCGCACTAAATACCGATATTCTGCGCTCGCACAGGGCCCGGGGAACCAAGATCCATGTTTAATCCGTGTAAATAAACCAAATTGGTCACGACTTCGATATTTTGCTGAAAACAACACGGAACGCGAAGCTATGGAACGCGATGCTGGCTTAGCTGTGCGGTGTGCATTGCATGAGGATTCCTTTCGGTTAGAGAGTGAAAGAGATGGGGGCGCGATGCTTGGCTTAGACATACTTTGGCTATGTCAAATCGAATTGGGCGATGCGAGATTGGAAATCACTTTTCCTCTCGTTACACTGCAAAATAAGGCAGTCATTTACAGTGTGGTTAGAAAGTGTTCCACGGGCAGGTTTTTTTTTCACATAAAATACTGCACCATGAAGGAAACTATTTATATTGGTAAGCAGCTACCACTACTAGTAGTTGGTCCAATTTTAAGGCTACGAATACTGTGACTGGTAGCTCATGACAAAGTTGCAATCGTATACTTCGCCGACGATATAGCAATACTGGTTATGGTGAACCTAAAAGACGAGCTACAAGTGGATGACTCTGAAGCCAAAAAACATGTGAATATCATATTCATTCGCAAAGCAGTTAAAAGTTGACAAGTCAGTCCAAAGTACCTCTGTCTTCCACCCTTTCTAGAACCTTCAAAAAATGGATTGATACCGTATTTTGCAAAAGTATAGACTACTCTCAACATACATACTGCGAAGGACAGTCGGTAGAAGCTGCTCTCTATATTTTGGTCGGTAGCATACATATAAAGCTCAAGTAGTCTTAAAGAGTAGACTATAATGGTAGCCTTTCTTGACATTGAAATTCAAATACGTCGCCTGTACGGCGATGAATCCTTAAAGATGTTAATTAACCAACTGCTGAGAAGTAAGGTTATAAAGCAATACGAGCTCCAGTATGGTGGAAGGCAACTACCAAACAGTAGGTATATAAAAGATAAGTTGACGACGCACGGTACAAAGATCAGAAAGTGTTGCTATCACGGACGCTTTGCGTACAACGCCCACTGCAGCACTTGAAATGTTTCTAGACCTTCTGGAGCTCGACTTTAGAAAAAAAATTTACAGGCGGCTCACCAACATAGGATTTTTTAAGGGTAGTAGCATTGTTAGGAACACATTCCCTCGAGACTCAGGAGAATTCTGATAATATTTTGGGTTTTCTCGACTTCGATACTCCGTACAAAGTAGTGTATCCCAGAAGGGAAGACTCGCAAAGTGACGAATTTCACCTTGAGAATGAGACTGTCATTTTTACAGATGGGTCTAAAGCCAACGAGGGAACTTGGTCAGGAATTTACTCTAAATACTTGAACCTAGAAATATTTTTAAACCTTTCGGACCCATGCAGTCTTTTCCAAGTCAAGGTTCTAGCTGTGTTCAAAACTCCCCAACTACTTGAGACGGGATCTATATCCAATAAGGTAATTGCCATCTTCATTGACAGTCAGCCTTTGTCAGTAAATCTGAGATGGTCAAGAAACTGGGTGCCTGGACAATATGAAATTTAGGGTAATGAATGCGCCGGTAGACTGACCAAGAAAGCTGTGGAACTCCCATCTGGGAACGTCATCATCAGCTTCAGGATACCTTTGTGTGTTGCCATGAGAGGTACTACCAATTGTGTATAAAACTTGGCTAACCGCAGATGGGTTAATCTGGAGGGACACAAGCCTGAGATCAAGAATAAAAGATCAGGCGAAATCATCAAGTTTGGGAGAACTCAAAGGGGGACTATGATCGGGATCGTCTCTTGACATTGTCTTCTGAAAAGGCACCCCAGTAGACTAGGACTATTAGAATCGAATATTTGTTGGTATTCTGAGGACCTATCACTCACATACTGTACAAATGCAAGGGGAAATAGATTTTTACATCTAGGCAGGTAGTCTAGAAGAAGTAGGTGCATGTAACCATCCGAAGGATCTATTTCATTTCTGCAGGGCAATGGAATGCTTGGACGGCATGAGTTAGGCTTTAGGTTCCTTTCTCACTGAAGGGATCACGATGGGCCTATTATGGTGCCTAGTGTCTTTGATGAACTCTTAACCCTTTTTAAAGCTTAATAACCTAAACTAACAACGGAAGAAGACTGTCTTTCATTTTCTGCTATTGTCGCGAGTCAGTTACTTTATAGTCTTGACTTTTTCCATTCTACTCCATCCTGCAACACAGACTGTACCCACTTATGTGGGTGATTGGAAGTAATCAAGACAGAAGCACTGACCAACGGATTGATGCATATTCCTCGCTACAGATGATTGCTTCACTTGATTCTTTTTAACTTGTAAGCCCATTCAGTACATGTACTGAAATGTGATAGCTAAACACCGTCCGTCTCGCAAAATAGTAGCTAATATTCTCATGTACCTACTCGTAATGCAGGTCAGAGCTAATCATCGCTCTCTGCACGAAATAGGCCTCCCTCACTTCGAGTCATATTAAATTACATCACACAGATGCAGATCCACACTAACAGAGTCAATATCACCTTTCAACTTACAATTACCATCTGAAAAATCGAAATCGAAAGTCTTCCAGCAATATTACCATTTTACCATTCGAATAGGCCCTCCCAGCTCCCACTACCCCACCGTGCCCCGTGGATCGATATTTATTAAGCAAATGATTTATTTCATTGCATCAGGTGCAAAAGTCAATAAGAGTTGGTAAAAAAGTAAAAATTTGAAATATAATTCCCGCCAAAAATGGAAATGGTAGACTTGCCATTGCCACCAAACGACGATAGAAGAATACCACCGCGCTGCAGCGCGCCATTCCCAGAGCCTCTAGCGTGTGCAGTGCCACAACTGTCACCCAGTTGGCGCGGCGACACAGGAGGTCAACCGAGCAAAAGTGAACTTTGCGGCACGGACTGAACACTTTTCGTGGATAATTTTGATTGCCTTCACTTTTGCCGCAAATACAGAGGGTATTTAGCCGATGGCGGCCGGCGGGGTTGTTTTCTATTCGCGAAATGTTATGAGGAATTGGGGAAGCATTTCGAGACGATAAACGATGCCCACCAGGAGCAACAATTCGTATTGAGACAATTCTCCATAGTGCAGTGCGGTTTTTGTATGTCGCCCGGGTCTTCTCACGACCGTTGACTAAATTTAAATTCCGTTTGATGTATCTTGTACTACTTGTAGATACATTCCTTTTGTGTTTCAATAATCGATTCGCAATGGTAGCAATGTAAAGTTCTGCGCGGCGACAACAATGCAATCTGCGATCGCAGTGAGTGCGAATTTTCACGGTACACTGGTGCCCGAAGTCATATACTATAGTTTGTTGGGTTCCAATAAATTTGCGCGACATTTCACGATTGTCGCAGAGCGGAATTCGTTGACACCTACGCAATGAGGTGGAATTACTTTTTGTTTTTTTTGTTGTTTTTTTTTTTGTGGTTGCAATTCTGAGCATATTAGGATGATTGAAGTTGAAAGGGCCATGGCTCATGGCAAGTTTTCGTAATACATTTCGGTTTTATTGGTGTGAATATCAGGGTGAAGGGGCACGGTCGTGATAAACGGGTTGGAGTGTCATAAAACGGGATTCGAGTCGATTGGGCAATCATTGGGTTTCCTTATTTAATTTGCTGTCTGTCATTTCAAGGACCGACAATGATAGTCAACAAATGTGGGCGGTTGTGTTGTATTTGTGTCGTTTGAATTTGTTCAACAGCTTGGCACGGGTTATGGGTTCAACTGCTAAAGTTACCGTGATATGATAAAAGGTAAATTGAAAACCTTGAATTAAGTACGATTGGATTCAGTTGTCTGTAGGTTTGAATACAAAATTAGACCTAAAATATGTATGCATCGCTCGTTCTCAAAAAGATGAAGATGTAGATGGTCAGTACTTCAGCTGCTGAGAGGTATCGTTTAAGATAATGGGACTCTAAAGACATCATGCACGTCATCACCGAGCTGTGCGCTAAACATTGACCTCTATTTTGTCTGCTGCTCCTCTGAGGAATTCGAGGCTCATAATAGTCTTTCAAAACGCTAAATTCTTTCATCAATATATTCAATTATTTGGTATTTAGAGATGTACATATGTATTTAATGCTGCTCCACCAACGGGAGGAGTAGGAACTTGATAGATTCTTACACAACTACAATTTACACTTAGTTCCAATTTCATTTTTCTGGCCAAAAAATGTCTCGATTGCAAAGCTTTATTAGAGAAAGGGCTAGAAATCAATAGGTACGAGTATAATCACATGGTAGTGGATTGGTCCCACTTTCGAAGAAGAAGAAAGGTTTATAGTGAATCACAAGGTGCAATGGAATCTTTGACCTTAAGATGGTAGGTTAAGCGAGTGAATGAGTGAATAATAAGCACATTAACAGTTAAATTTGGCAGGTTGGATGGGAATGGCTACTGAATTCGTTCAAACAAAACGGAGAAGCTAAGCTCCCTTGTCTCTGATCCACATCGGTCTATTCCAAATACTAACTTCGCTTCCTAAGTGCACAATGTTCCAAAACTCAGGATCTATGATCAATAGCTAAACAACTTGTAATGATGACAATAAAAAAGAAGAAGAAATTGAATCTTGTCACCATACTACTATCTGGGACTTTCAGCGGATTTTCCTTTGCAGCGTCCCCAGGGTTAAACGATTGGGCACAATGGACCCAACCTATTGGCCCAAGTGAGCAGTGACTTTCCTGTCACAAGGCACTCATTCACCTAACCTAACCTAATGATGACAACAATCATCGCACAAACGTGATTAAAAAATGCCCCAACCTAGAAGGAAGGCTCTACGTGGCATTTGTACGTCTGGCACTTACATACAGTCCATATTGCTGGACAGTGTAAAGAAGTATGAGGGCAAATTAACAGTATGTTCCGCATAATAGTAGGAGTAACAAAGCTTGTTAGGATAGGATGGTCGAAAATTTTCGAAGCCTTCATCTGAAAGAACCCATTACAAGCAAGATAGAGCCCAACCTGCTCTGTTGCTGATGTTATGTTAAAAGAAGAAATTCTTCGAACCCCTTCAAGAAGTTAATATCATTTGCCGTTCCGATATAATCGGACAAAAGTCCACTTTAGGCTTTCCGATTCTGCTGTACACATTCAGTTCGGTGCTACCACGATTAGCGGAGACCACACTTCCTGAATATAGAAAGTTGTTAACTTTTTCGAATTCCTGTCCGGTAATGGTAAGTTACTTACTTATTTACATATGTATGTTCTATATCGCCTTGTGGGTCCTAGGGCCTCTTCAATGCGGTTTCTGGAAAGTGTCTCAGCTCTCTCTCACTCTTTCAAAGTTGCCGTGTTTCGTTCTCGAGTGCTCTATGCCACGTACTCCTAGAACCGCAGCATATCCTGCCTTCCTGAGTAAACAGGTTCTAGAAATGCTCAGGGATTTGGTTTTACCCCACTTTCTGTGTCTCAGCTTCTAGACTTAGGGCATAAGGTGGAAGTCCTTTATCCGGTATGAAAGTGGAGAAACCTCGTCAGCGTAGTATAGGTGTTCAAGGTAAGATGTCATAGTCCAGCGAATTCCATAGATTGATGGAAGGAATCAATCCTGCATGGAGTACATCACTGATATAATCACCAGGAACAACAGTGGTGAGAGTTTGCTTCCTTGATGTACTCTACTTTGGACTTCAAAGTCTGCTGACTCTTTGCTAAGACGTGACACTTACTGTCCTCGTGCGTAGCCTAGATAATAGCTATGAGTTTTTCTGGGAGAACAACCATATAGCATCCCAATTCAAGCTGTCGAAGGCCTTCTCGAAGTCCATTAACAACAAATGTAGCAGAGGCCTGTACTCAACGCGTTGCACTATTATGATCCGTAAGGTGTTTATGTGATGAAAGCCGGCCTGTTCAATGTCGAGAGTTGAAGCTAAATGCTCCTTGATTCGGTTCAGAATTATTCTTGGCTACGGCTGGCATAACACATCACATCTTGGCAGTTGCGTCATACTAAGTTAAGTTGAGCACAATCAAACCATATTCGAATTCAAACTATGAACTAGATTCATTGTAACAACTCCAAATGTTTCCAAGCGCATTGCATAACATCATACTCGTAGATTGTCTATATGACATCGTTTCGGAAAGAAAACATTATTGTCCCCATAACCAGAATAGATCAAAAGATCTTCAATCAAAGTTCATGCCAATGACTTGTGGCACCGAAACCAGAGGGTTACCACCACCAAATGGTGTACACTCAGGCATACCACCGACAAATGTTGCATACGCGAGATAAACGATCAGTATGGGGCATCACCAGTATGCATCTGAATATGAACTCCCCACATCTAAGAGAGTGACAAAATTTATGCATTTTTAGGCATCGCAAGTCGCGACGTTGCCATGCCAGTACCCCTCACAGGTATAGAGCGCCGCGCAGCCTGCAGCATCTAATTGATACCGAACTACTGCGGTTCCGTTCGGCGGTGTTGCACGCAACGCGGTTATAGTGCAACATCGTGGTCTGGGAGGAAAATCGTGAGCGAGTCGATTATCGGAAATTAAGTAATGCCTAGTGATCATGTCGATGTTGAGAGATTAATTTGGCGATTTATTTCAAATTTAGTTTTTGTTTCTCTTCTTCTTCTTCTTCTTCTTCAATGTATCTCATTTGGAGGCAGTGCCAGTGTGTGAATGTGGGCGCGAGTTTCTATTTGAATTTAAAAAATCCAAACTTTCAATTGAAAAAAAGCTGATGAGTTGATGAGAGAGAAATTGATATGTTCGATGATTGGAAAGTGATCGATTGTAGTTGATTATTTTGCGCGCAAAAGGGGCGGTGTTGACATCAATTTTCCAGTTCAAATGAATGATAGATTGGATGGCATTTGTATTTGTTTACTTTTGGAGAAGACAGCCGCCGGGCTAAATGTCTGCCAGCCGCATAAAAATTGATTGAAGCAGTTGTGAGCATTGCGGCCACTTTGAAGAGGCTTTTACTTATTACAGATAAATTTAACTTGGGTCATTTCAGTTAGCAAGTTTTTGGGCCAACTGGATTCTCAATGAACAACTGAGAAGCAATAGGCTCAATAATCTTAATGAATGAAACTACAATGTCTTGCTCACAGGTTCCTAGCAAGACTTAGTGCTACTTCCAAAGGGCAACAAGCAGCCAGGAGACCTATCATCGTATCGTCCAATATGCCTACTGGGGATGGTCCTGGAACGTATCATATACAGCAGGATACTTGCGGTGGCGGAGGGAAATGATGTCCTGTCTGACCACCAGTACGGCTTCAGGAAACCGTGCGTTGATGCCATAAAGGCAGCTGGAGCTATACAGGAAGAAAAGTGGGAAGGGGGAACGAAGAGATACTGTGCAGCAGCCACGCTCGACGTTAAAAACGCGTTCAACTCGGTAAACTGGTCATTTATCAGGAGGTTCCAGTTCAGAATGGATACACTATATTACATTCATAGTCACAGACTACTTTAACAACAGGAACCTAAGATATCGCACTGATGATGACATTAGACTCTACCACGTTTCTACAGGAGTTCCTCAAGAATCGGTTCATTGACTTCTCCTATGGAACATAATGTTTGACGGAGTTTTGTGACTCTCGCTGCCTGAGGGGAGTGATTGGCTTTATCGACGACATCACCGTGGTCACATTAGCCAAGCATGTCCACGAGGTGGAGTCCATCACAAATGATACTATTACGGTAGTAAATAGCTTACTCACTAAACTGAGGCTATCCTTATAACCAGTCGCAGGATGCTGGAGTATGCGAACTTCCAGGTTGGAAATCCGATTATTCGATCTAAGGAATCGTTGAAGTACCTTGAAGTCATGCTAGACAATAGGCTACGCTACCCACGTCGACCATGCAAGTAAGAAGGCATCGCTGATACAGGCGGCACTCTCGTGAATGCTCGCAAA
This sequence comes from Chalcosyrphus nemorum, assembly GCA_949716465.1. Taxonomy (NCBI): domain Eukaryota; kingdom Metazoa; phylum Arthropoda; class Insecta; order Diptera; family Syrphidae; genus Chalcosyrphus; species Chalcosyrphus nemorum. The sequence continues at coordinate 28,663,585 of OX454334.1, forward strand.
CATCAGCGGGCCGGGACACACATGAAGGACCCTGCTGTCCAGAACAGTCCTGCTCGACAAATTTATGCAGGAAAAAACCTATCATCAGCTTAGAGGCTCTGTGCAATCAGAGTATTCAGCGGCTTTCGAGCAATTTCCGACGGATCAGCTTGCAAGAGTGTACCTTAGGCGGCCGTGCGTCGAACTGGCAAGAAGCAAAACGGATCAAGGAAGAGAAAAGGACAGTCTCGGCATCGCTGTGGCAAACCAGGTGGGATAACTCTGCTAAAGACAGATGGACCCACAAACTCATTCCCAACATAGACACATGGAAAAAGTGAGCGTAACTACCATCTTACATGGTTATCGTGCCCAGAATGTCCGAATGAGGAAGAGGACGCTGAGCATGTAGTGTTTCACTACAGACGCCTTGCACTGGTTAGACGAAACCTGCCAGAATATCTCATAAACCACATGATGAGATCAGAAGGTGAGTGGATGGAGATCTGTTTATTCATACTGTGTGTGCAAAACGCCCTGCGAAGAGCAGAAACCCTAAGAGGAGCCCTAGAGGCAGGGTCGGAGAATATAGCGTATTTACTTACCAGCCCCGCGAAGTAAGATATTGGTAGAAGTATGAGTTTGTGTGTTTAGTACGTAGGCGTAAAAAACAGTTAATCCAGGGAGAGTGGCAGCAGAAATCAAGTCAAAGAGCTCCAAGCTCGAGAAAATCTGTGGCACATACATACGTAGCTATACGATTATGCGTATGCGTAGTAGAGGCCTTAGGATCTACAAGGGCATACAGGATGCACGTAGAAAATAATTTGTAGGTAAGCAGAGAATGTTCTCGCTGCTCATAGCCACTCACTGAATCAAATCATGACTTCCTATATTACGACTAAAAGTCTGTAATTGATAAAATCAAGTCAATGACATGCATATACTTTAGGTATGCACGAGAGTACATAATTCGTGATCGAAAAAATAATTTAATTACAGCGCTTCTTCCTTGATCTAACGACAACTCATTTACCTAAGTCTAACGTGTATACCCAGGCCAACATCAACACTTGTAGCGTATTGCGAAATGCATTTTAAAAATGACTCTACTGACTGACTGACTGCGTGTGCGCATACCAGTCAGTATACCACTTACAAGAGGAGCACAGGAGCAGGAGTGCACAACACACATACTCTCTGCCACTGTCAGGGCAGCCAACTCTCGGTCAAGTCGCTGGTCATTCGCGCCAAATGCCTATTTATCTTGGTTTCGTACTCTATTGCGATGGAGGTGTCTTGTTGTGTTCTTTTCATGTGTAACCAGGTCACGTCCACGACGACGTGGTCTTTACCGAAAGAGACACTCTAAGCGGAGAATGCGCTCTTCAAGCGCGCTGTGCACGTCCGCGTTATTTATGAAATTAAATTATTTTTTATTACTTATGTGGTTTGTAATGTAAATTATTGTTTAGAATAAAATTCTGTTTTCTTTTTTTTTGTTTCTCCCATGTGAGGATGGTAGTATACTCGATGATATTCGTCGATTAGAAAACATGAAACGAGGAAATCAACTCATAGTGCATATTAAGTGATACTGAATTTGGCATACATATCCTTTGAGTTATTGTCTATTGGTTTTTTTTGTTTTTTTTTGTTTTTGCATTTACGCGAGTGCTAAGATAGATTGCTGGCATGGTGTCATAAAGATGGTACGAGACTGTCAGAACAGAAAACTAAATTTAGAAAAAAGAACTTGTTTGTGTCGAAAAGATTTATTAGCTTCTGGGTATACAACTCAAACAGGAACTTATTATACTTTCCATAGTTGTTAGAGAAAGTGAGTTCTACACTAATTAACAGACTTACAGGATCAGTTAGCCTTGGAAAATATATTGGACGTTGTATATTGGAAAAGTAATCAAAAGAAAAGTCCATGTATCGTCGCATGCACCTCATGTACTTCAGGTCGTCTGCTTGTTTGTTTTGCATGGCAACCATCACCTTTTCGGAACATGTGAACGTGTGTCTTTTGGTTCTTGACCCGTTCTCAAATAAAGATATTGGAGATTACATTGAAGAGTGGAAGAGTGCCGCAGATTTCTCACTAACGTCTGAGAGCATCCGTGTAGTCAGAGTGTAGTAGAGACATGCCACACACAACAATTGTATTTATAACTATGAAATCTCCGATGCAGGAAGAAATGCAGGAAGATACTATGACCCTTCCACCTGTTTCCAACAATGTGACTTGTAGCTATTAGGATTGCAAATATCTCCGCCTGGAAGATAGAGTCATGCTTACCCAATGAGTCCTGTGTTATCGTGTTCCACATATACACCAGCCCCTGAACCTTGATCGGCTTTATAACCATCCCTGAAGATACGACTTCACCCCATTTCTGGCTCAGACGCTGGCAGTAATCAGTCCTGACTACCTGAAAAGTCGGACTCATACTTGCGTCGCAACTGAAGCTCTAGACTCACAACCTCAGACGGCATATTCATAAGACCAGGGTCATATGATAGGCGTTTCATACCTAAGCCACCACGTCTAAGTCTATGGATAGCTTTAAACGAACACCCATGGTATAAGTATCAAGATTATGGAGATTCAGTAGTGCATCTAGAGCAGAGCCCGGAGTACTCGGAAAGGCTCCCGTGCACCCGAGACAAACCGTTCTTTGTAGTTTGGTGCAAGAGGCAACCCCGTATCTACGAGAAAGACCCTTCCACCAAACAACCGACGCATAAGCCAGAAATGGTCTTATAACAACTGTATAGGTCCAGAGGAACTTTTTCAGTGACAAACCCCATATCTTTCCAAAATCACCCTTACACTGCCAGAAAATGGAGAGCGACATGGATGCTTTTGATTTAACATGTTTTGACCAGAGAGGCTTCTTATCCAGAATTACTCCTAGATATTTCACTTCATGTGAGAGTGAGATGGTGACACCTTTTAGTACTGGCTGAGTCAGACCGGTCATGGTTCTCCTTTTCGTAAAGGGAATGACTTTCGTCTTAAGAGGATTGACTGAAAGTCCATTTCTAGTACACCACTCATCGATCATGTCCAAGGCTGTCTGCACATTAGCACAGACAGTTTTAAGGCATGTACCAACAGAGAGCATGGCGCGGCGGCGTCATCTGCATATGCCTACGCCAGAACTATTGAGAGTTGTCAGCAGAGAGTCCACACTGGCTCAGACCCGCCCTCTGTTGAGGTGTACTCAAGTCCAGAATATGGCTGCAATAATCCTATAGCCAGAATATCAGGATTTCCTGGTAGTCTTCTCATTACATAACCGCTACCAACCACCGCATGAAGTCTTCTGCGATTAAGATGAATCTGGTCTTGTGAGGCCTTTATATACTGAGTCAAGAGGCATTCTTACATGTAGAATCCAAGCCACATCCGATTGTTAATATTTGAGCATCCGATATGAGAGTCGTAATTTGGTTTGCTTCATTACGCTGGGGTTCTGACCAACATTACCTAAGCTAGATAAACTAGACTAGTCGCACTTATACATTTGAAGGTATAAGGCACAACATCATGAACTTGATTGTTACGCTTCCAAACTTTTCCACGTTTTGAGCAGTCATTAGTTGTAAATTTTCTTACAACAACAAGGTCAACAAATGGGCCACATGTAGTATCAACTTAAGAATTAGTAAATATATAATTTTTTTTGTTATTGTCATGTTTGCACTTATCGTTCAATCTAAATTGATAAGTTCGCACGCCAACTCTTTCGTCTTGCAATCTTTCACAAGCGAAACTCCATTACATCGATTTCAAAATTCACTTTCTTCATAAATCCCTTCTCATAATCAATCCCGTCATAATAATTTATCATCCACATGACAATGTTAATCCTAACAATGACAAAACATTGCTTCCAAAACAGAAGTACAAGCTTCTTCGTTTCTTTATAAAGCGTGTGTGGCAATTCATCTCAATTCTCTTCATTGTCAAATAATAAGCCACAACAATAGAGTCATACAGCCAGCACACTTCTCAGAAATAAAATGAAATTGCACAAAAATTATTTTCAGATCATCATCATTCTTACATCGTATATCCTTTGGGATAACAAACAAGCGTTTAATTGGAATCCATCTCTACCTCATCCAGGACAAAACACACTGCGAACAAAAATTGAAGAAATCAATCAACATTGAGAGTTAATTCTCTTTGGGCACTTAACCTACCCACAAGAACGAAATCGAAATCAAAATCTTTCCTCTTCATTTTTTTTTTTTTTTTGAGTCAAATGTCGTCTGGCTACTCAAGTGTCTGTTGCAACTGCATCTCAACAGTAATAAATGCTGCCACGACAGTGCGACAACAGAGACAATGGAAATGGAAATTGTCATCCCGTGGATCAATTAATCATCATCAACTGTAGATTAGATATGATGTGATCGGTGCTGATGAGAATTTACAATGTTTGGTTCCAGAAGCTGTGTTCGAGACGGATTTCGACCTTTCTGATTAAGATTCTTTTGCAAATGTCATTGTGAACCAGTTTATTCAAAATTTGTTTCTTGCAGTTTCATTATAGCAGTCATAATGATGGGAGTACCTCACACTTGAAGTTGTCCTCCGATGGCCAGCTCCAGCACGTGATTGATGTTCGATTTTATCGGAATATTGTTGTCCTCCTCCGATCCGGTTCAGTTTCATGTGTGAAAAGTCCTACAGGAGGCATCAGCAGGTATCTTCACTTGGGCCCACGTATAAGCACATAATTTTTCTTTCTTATGTATAAGGCCTAAGGCTCCATGCAATCAATATCTCTGCTACTGGATTTTGACGCAAATGAGTGCAGCCAGAGGCTTCGGACTTTGTGGCAAATTAATGTTGCGTGATCATCAAGTATGGAGGGACGCCTGAGTTACACTAACGCCAAGGATGATTGATTAAGATGTGCTAAGAGCTCAAAGTGATTTATTGATGAGATGACTTCTGGAATATTTAAATTAGTAATTTATTGAATTAAACTAGAAGGACTACTATACCTCCAACACAAAAATTGTATCTTATCACATAATTTACGCGAAGATGCCCGCGACCCTTGCTAAAGTGTGCCACCATCGCCAAAACCAGTTAAAGAACTGCGAAGGTTAAACAAATTTTTTTCTCTGTAGATATGCAAAATCCAGGGAATGAAGTCAATCTGCACCAGATGGCGAGAAGGGGCACTTGGGGAAGGAGGAATATAAAGAAAATGTGAATAGAGATCAAGAGCAATAGCACAGTCAACAAGAACCAACGTTTTTTTTCTTAAGTTGCTATATTTTTATATTTTTTTTTCTCTGTGGCACACGACAAGTCCACTTGAAAAAAAAAAAAAAAAAATTCAACATACCAATGTAGCGCACACAGCGACGATCGACGATCGACGACCGCCAACTCAAGCTCTCCTCGAAAGCAAAGATGACTCATTCAAATCATTGTTCGGTCGCATTCCAGTGCTTCAATAAAAATCCCATTTCAAGTCCAAATAATTTTCTAGTTTATAACATCTCGAGATTTTTATTTTTTATTTCTGGAACCAAGCACAGAACGCATGGCTTTAAATGGACACAGATTATAACTGGAGATGCCCAAGAGAAATAAAAAAAAAATAATAATTCAATTTTACTGCCATCGTTGGGCTTTTGTTTTTGGTTAGGTAATACCGTGGAATTTAGCTAGGAACTCGAAGAAGCTTATCTCTTGAAGATTCACTACAGAAAGTAAATTTCTTCAGTTTTATTGAGTAGAAGTTGGGCTAATGTCAGAATGCGACAAGTGATGTACTGGAGGAAAAATCACTAGTCAAATCATAACTTAGTGCTGGAAGCAATTTCATCATCTGATAAGTCGTTCTTATTCAAATTTCCGAAAGCATGCAGTGTCCCCCAAGCTCAAGTATGAGCTATAGAAATAGAAGTCGTACCATCAGATATAATAATCTTTACAGATAGCCCATCGGCCGTAGAATCAATCCCATAGACCAGTCAGGAGATGTTGAGACTTACTGATCTCCATTAGGTACCAGAATGTGTGCTGGGTACCTGGACACAGGGAATGAAAAAGTAGGTAAAATGACAAGGCTAGCATCGGATATGAACATCAGTGAGGTACACACATCCATACTTCCACCGATTAGAAAATTGTACAGAATCATTGACAACATCATAAGGAAAGAGTTCAACGATGTATGTAGAAGTTTGACACCCTGTGTCACTGACACGCCTTAGAAGAGCAAGGCCTACGTACTTTAGGCTACAGATTCTTTTCTGGATTCGTTAAAGCAGTAATTTGCATCACAGTAGACCGATACTGTCCTCTTTGCAGCACTTCTTTATTTACCTTTCGTGTCTTAGAGATCCTTACCTAACCTAACCTATAGGCCCTTGTGATGGGCATGATAGCATCAAATACCTTATATACTTTTAGCCTTGACAAAGCAGAACTGGTGCTCTTTCCAAGGAAACACAATATACAACGCATTTAACAGCCTAATGCTGATAGTGCTCGCTTCATTTTGTAACCTTTGTGAGAGGACATAGGGGAAATGGCCACGGAAGCAGAAGCAACAGGGAGTAGCAACAGCAGAATCACCATAGAGCTTATAGGTGGCCGAAGCTCTACTCAACACCCCTTGACAGACTTAGACGGTTCGTGGCTCATATGGTATGAGGATCAACTCAAGTGATGTAAGGTGCATTTTGCTTCGGATCTGAAAAGAATATTCGCCAGCAATGTGTACCCAAATCAGACTGGAGTGTCTGTAGAAGAAAATTCCCGAATTCGCACCACAACCCCCAGTAAGGATGAGAATATTATCGCAATCAAAGCGCTGAAAACCAACAAGGCAGTAAAACTTGACGGTATACCTGCGGAGCTATTTTAAGGTACGCCAACGGCATCAGCCGAGCTACTGTTCCCACTTGTCAGATAAACATTGGAGCTAAGAGTTCCCTAAAAAAAGGCAATCTAATGCAGTGCAAAAACTGGAGAGGTGTCAGCGTGCTGCCTGATGTGGTTAAGGTAATAGCTAGAATCCTCCTGTAGCGAATCAAAGAACACCGTGAAGATACACTCGATGGTGAACAAGCAGGTGTCTGCTCGGGATCCTTCTGTGTTTGAGATGCTATCCACAAGCTACGATTTTTCCTTTTCAATATTGAATCCGTGCTGATATATGGATGTTTTACCTGGAGAGTGACCGCCACTATCACGTGGAAGCTGGAAACGTTTCCTAGTAGTACGTGGCGCAAAACAGTCGAGAAGAAAGTATGAAAGAGTTGGGGAGAGCTGAGGCACATTTCCAGAAACCGTATAAGATGGCGCGTGGGCGTTGTAGAGGCCCTAGGATACACAAGGGTATATAGGACATAAATAAGTAAGAGGGAAGAAATTTGGCCCGAAACCAACAAAGATTCATTGGATTGACTTTGATAGTTAGATCAAAACTAAGGTATGTGTCGCTTGTGTCAGGAATAATGGCCGCAATGGATTTTATTTTCAAGTTTCTAATCATAAAGTCTTTAAGAAAAGCTATCCAATGCTAAAGTAAATCTTGCCAACTAATTGAAACAAAAGTATTTCAAAATCTCATCACCAACTGCACGACTTCGACCCCATCTAAGAGTGAACTCTTAACACCAACCAACTGCGCTGTACAAAACCAAAAACCAATTCTATTACTTAATCACTAAACCGCACACAAGAAGGAAGTCGCAACAAATAATCCCATCATCGACATCATCATCATAACATCGATCGACCCTATTAACTCAAATGAATCAAGTCGAACATTGTTTCAAGCCGTTGCTTCATCGAAACAAAGCCATCAAAGACCTTTCATCTGCGGTCATCTTTCAACAAAATCCATAACACACAAATCAAAATGAAACCCCATCCATCCTTAAGCACCCTTTTTACTGATCCAGTACCCACAACTCTATATTTCTCCTCGATTTGACTTGACAAAAAAGTGAAAGCGAAATAATTTCGATTTTCTTCTCTATTGTGTACCTTCTCTGGTGTGGACCTGTTCCATCAGAGGAGCACCAAGCACCTCCTTCGTGTTGCCTTTATCCACCTGCACTAACAGGCAACAGGTCCACCAGCGACCAATTTGTTGTCTAGCGCGCAGCTTGCAATTGCATAATAAGATCCCAAAAAGACATTAAAAACGGAATCAAAACGAGCATAAACAAAATCATAGGAATTTGCTGCATTATTACTAGTATAGATGGCGGGGTTATATGCAAGATCCTTAGGGCTTATGGTAGACATATCCAGCGCAAGTGGCTCACTCACTCGCTCGTTCGCTCGTTGAGCGGCGCACGGAATATAGGTACTCGAGTTCAGAGTGCACCCCACATCAAGACGCGATTATTTGCCATAAGTATTTGCAGATGAAACGAAGGAGAAGCAGAATACAACAAGGAACAGCACAATAAAAGCGAAGTGAAAAACCGAACGCGATATTACAAAGCGACGAATTGAAATCCCGCCCGGAGGTGATAGCGTCGGACGCCAGACGGACGACGCGGTACAAACTGTGTACACCGGATAGATATTTCGTGACAAATATGACCTAATGATCCTAAATCCATCGCATGCCGCGATGGTTTTGTCTGGAGCACCAGCACCAGCAGCAGCAGTATCCACTTCTTCTTGGTGGAAGACCAAGACCAAGAGTATGGCAGCAGTAGTGCAAACATTAACATGGTGTGAGGAAATATTAAACCATCATCGCATGGGCAAGCTGCGCTAGATGGATGGCGATTTGGATGGTGTTGCCTATGTAGATGGCCATTTATTTTGATGGGCTTTTAGATAGAATGATAAGAGTTATAAGGTTTACTCTCTGTGTGCAGAAGTGGTAATTCGTCCTTCGCCAAGTAGACCAGAGTAAAATAAATTTTACACCAACAGGTTCTCCAGTGATGTAATAAAATTTTATAGCACACGACAATGAGCAAATGGTAACGTGCACTAGAAGATCAATTACATCCAGTTACATAAAATAGGTCTGATAACCTAAGCTTCAGTATAAAATATTTATTTTTTATATTTTTCTGGGAGAAGAAATCGTGATAGTTTATGAGTTTATTTAAAATTCAAATTAAAAAAACTAGCTCATAGGACATTTGTATATTTGTTTTCATAGATGTATGGGTTGGCAGTTGGAAGAGGTTCCTGCATTTATTGGTCTTAAAAGATCTGTCAATAAAACAGAAGATCAAAAACGAAGTATTAATATGAAGACACATACTCTAAGGATACAGGTAGGTAGGATGTTATATAGATATATATTTAAACTACTTGAGATGGGAGCAAAGATATTTCCATCTTCATTGGTACTCAGGCTGCGCTCAAGGCGCTCGAGTCATCTGAGCTAAGCAGGGACATACCTTTTTTTGCACTGGAAGGTGGGAATCTATCAAAGACAAGAACTAAGCCTGTACTCAGTTAAAGTGTGGGATTTCTACCCACTAAACCCACTTCCCTTTCTACTCTTGATCCTCGCGGCACTGCCGTCAAGCATTTCATCACGAGGGGCGACTTCACCCTTATTTATTTGGCCGCTATGTGCGCTGCGTTCCGTTGTCTTTTCTGTCTTTATTGCTCCGTCATGATAGTAGCCACGGTTTCACTTCTCAAGCTTCTAGTGTGCTGAGCATCACTCCGATGATATTCTCTACATAGATTACGGCCTTCGCGATATCGCGTACATACATGGAACATTATGTGCTTCGCGTATTGGACAATAAGGGTTGTCTTCATGGTCCAAGGGTCGGTATCTTTGAGTACATCTACCTTTGTCGGAATAGTTCCACCTATCGTGCTATTCTCCCAGGCTTGTTTTTCGTGGTAGTTCATCATCACTTCCCCTCGTTGTCGTTGGTATCGTTGATCTGTTTGAGGTTGTTCGGAAGGCACTACATACTCGCAATGCATTAATTCTGTATACTGCTTCCATCCTTATTCTGATGATTTGGTGCTCATCGCATCGACCCATATTTAAGAGCCATAGAGCATCATCGACGTCGCTACTCTTGCCTTTGCTTAGGACCTCCAATATTCGGCATGATCCTTGATAGAGCAGGCGTTGTTCTCGCTGCCTTCTCCACTGCGTATTGTAGATGTTGCTTTAGAGTTAACCTTGAATCTAAAGTAACACCAAGGTACTTAGTTCTGGTTTAGACACTACAACGTAATCCCCCACGGTCACTCTTACAGTCTCTATAACCCGTCTGATTAGTACTACTTCCGTCTTTTCCTCTGCTGGTCGTAAGTCCATGCTTACTAGTCAGTTCTATACCGTTCCGATGCAGTCATGTTCTTGCAGTTCTAGCTCTTCAAGGAGTTTGGCCACTACAACGATCGCTTTATCGTCGGTGAAGCCAATTAGTTACGATGTCATTGTATATAAGGTTCCACAGTAGTGGGCCTAGTAGGGAGCCCTGGGGGACACCGCCTGTGACATTATACTGCCTTATCTCGTCGGTGTCGTAGTGCAGTATTCTATTTGTCCTTCGTTGTGTTCTGTAAGTAACCTGGTACTCTCTTGGCGGTAAGTGCACGCAGAATGTTGTTTCAAGCTGCGGAACTTCCAATAGGAAAGAGCGCTATCGCTATATGGCTTAGCGCAGAGGGGTTAATCTGGAGGGACATACGGTGACCAATACCTTGTGGCTTCAGTCACAGCTATGACTGGAATACTCCCTGGACATTGTCTTCTGAGGAATTATGCCAGCAGAACAGAAGTATTGCGAAGAATAACACTTATTGTAAGGGGCACTTTTAGGGATAGATCAATATTCCTTCGAAGGAAGTAGGTCCACGCAACTAATTGAAGGATTTACTCAACTTACGTAGGGCAATCAAGTGCTTAGGCGACGTGTTAAAGGTTTCTTTCTGCCACTTAAGCTCATCCTAGATCTTTAAAAGAAATAGAGACTTAAGATATGTCAGAATATATTGAAATGTCTAGAAAATAATACACAATTGCGTTAAAAATAATTTATGTATTCTGTTCTGTTGTCATTCTATTTTTTTCTGAAGAGAAACCTCACGCATATAAATAACGTGGACAATGTACATCCGCCAACTTTTGCTTCATATATGTCAGCACAGTGCATTCGTTATCATTCGAGAGTGTGTGTGCTGTATGCTGTTGTCACCTTCACTAATAAAGGGTGATTCGTTTAAGAGTACTTTTTTGTATATGGATTTTTTGACAGATGACGCATGAGTCGTGTCAGTTTCTTATAATATTTTTGTTTAGTATTGCATGACATTTTATAGTGGAGTTGTTCAGCAGATCGTGTGATACCCTATCTCTTTCCTTTTCCTCGTATACAAAATTTCATCAACCTAGCTCAAAATGAAGTCTTAAAAAGTATTGACATACTGACTGCTGCTATTTTTACAAGCAGCGACATGACATATTGATGCACGACATACCCCAGGATTCTGAACTAGGTCAGTCTGTTTTTAACATCCACCTTTGGGACATGAAGATCCCCACGAAGTACCCTTCCAGTACAGTTCCACTATTTCAGTCGTAGAAAGTACAACATCCGTGAACAAGTTCCCAATACCACAGCTTCCATGTAAATGCAAATATTCAGGTGAGGTGTTGTTGCCACAGAGCTTAACAGTCTGAAGATTGGAGCAGTAGTTAGGTTAATAAATCTGAAACCGAAAAGGACATTTAGAGACATTAATGGGCTAGACTTGGTCAGCAATGGAACATCCAACAAGGTAGTAGAGATCTACCTAAACCTCTATGTTTGCTGGTCGAAGACGAGCATTAGTTTTAAACACTCTGACTGGGTTTCTGCCAGCGCAAGAGGTTAATTTAGACAATGGCAGCATTTGGACGGCTTATTTTTGGAAGATATAACTATTTCTTCTCACAAAGATTGATTTTTTGCTGGGATGGATATTACTGGGAAGGGTGCCCTGTATATTGTAGTACACAGCCCTTCAAAGTTCCCTCAGCCAAGTAGATGATCTTGACACATAATATTATTTTAAGAATCCAATTAGTGAGCTTAATTAGCTAAAAAGTTGCAATTTTTCTCTAGAAAAAGAACAGTCGTATTAAGCAGCATTAAACTGTGGACGTTATTTCAAAAGGTTGGTACCTACTCACTTAATTAGCACAAGCATCCGGCTTAGCTAGATGTCGTTTCCTGATAAACGCACATGATTCTGTCACTTACACGACCACCGACCTGAATCTCTTCTTGTGACATTTATTGATGCAATGTGACAAAATTTTCGATAAATTGATGAAGAATCGCTTAGCTGGTATTGCTCTTCCTCTTCTCCAGGGAGACATCAGCTGCGTTATCATTTTCCTGAATCTGATTTGGACAATTACGCCCCCTCTATTTGGTGTATTTCTTATTTTTTTTTTTAATTTCCATTGGGTGCTATGCTTTGTCCATATTCACAGAAAACCACAATAATTTGATGGATGCATGGATATCGGCTGACATCAGCAAACACTCAAATCCGTAAGATACTTGATTTATTTTTCACGTTTAAATGTTTTATGATCAAACGATGAGTAGTGGTGGTCCTCTGGCTGGTTTTCTGGGAACGTGTGTGCGATATGAGATAAAAGAGTAATGGACAAGGGTAATCTTGAGGGGATACAAGACTTGTACCGGAAATTCATTTCTGACTTAAAATTTGTTTCAGGTTTAACGCAATTTAGCTCTAACTAGTTACTAAATGTTCGCGGAAAGTAGAGCTTAAATAAGTCTTAGATATTATTAGAAAGTGGTTATTATAAGAGAAGCCTGCTAGCTCAAGGATATCGAAGGTGAGACTAAAGACGTTTTTAGGAAGCGGGAAAGTGTGTGTGTGGACATGAGTCCTCAAATGAGTTCAAGCACATAAGCTTAAATTTTTTCCTTTGAAAGGCTTACATATGCAATACCCCAGATCAATCCCTTCTATCCAAACCTTGGGGGGCATACACAGAGACGAAGCTCCATAAAGTTGTGCAAACGACAGATAAGACAATTATTTCCCTTAAGTCCAGACCCGAACATTCGAATGAAAAACAAATGCGGAACAAGAGATATTGAATATATGTAACTCTATCTATATCTATAACTATCAGCTGTCCCCAACTCCTAGGACCGTTACGTATCCTGCCAGACTGTGACTACGTTCCTGAAAGAATATTATACGCAATGTTGTTATACCGACGTAGGCATACATATACGAGAACTAGGTACTGTTTTTCTCTATAGATTTACTCTTCCTCTTGATACAAGCATCAAGCATCATCATTTCTTCCTTTAATGATTTCAGGAATCTTAAAATATAGGATTTTTAAAATTCCATGCCAGGTACCTCAGTCTAGCTATTAGCTTGACTGGCTTCTTAACTACATATTTCTCTTTCTGGAGTAAACTAGTCCTTAGCATCTATCATCTGTGTGGCTTACCGCCTTTCATCAGCACAACGCATTCAAGACACCCGTCTTCTTTACATTGCTTGAATTTGGCTCCTTACCATTTGGCTCCATGTTCTTCTTAGTTAAGAACTTGGGTAATAACCAGTAAACACAATATATATGAACAAAGGATGCAGCTTTACCGAACCCCAGTTTTAAAAAAGGAATGCCAAATAAATTCTCGATTGACAATACAAACGTTTTTCTAGTATCGATATTCTGCGCACTGCTTGATGATAATTCCCAGGATTTTTGATGGATATTACCTTAGCCACAGCAGGGAGGTAGTTTTCGGACTGTATTAGGTTGCCTTTGTTTTTACGGACCTCATGGATCAAGTCCTACCGTCTTGTTGATTGTCCCTAGCTACTTTCACAGCATGGCAATGGTCTTGTATGGTGGCAGGCAGTGAGCTGCCTAGATTTGAGTCTATAGCTTCCCTGAATCAATGGATATTGATCCAGGTCATTTTGTCATCGTTCAATCTTCGAACGGAGGTAGTAATTGGACAGATGCTATCATGTCCAGACATCGTATGTTTCAGACATCTAGAAGACTGATGACAAAATGGTCAATTTGGTTTATAGTTGCTTGTCAACTTATCAGAATTGTGGTATCACCTATGACAAGGACCTCTCTTAACTCGTTTTAGCCTCCTGCCGCCTACCTTGGCATTGTGGTACCTCCTTCACTTTGACAATGTTGCCGTTGGGTGTTGAATTGAATACTCTGAAAACTTCGAGTGTAAATTGCAGTCCAACGCCATACCAACGACGTCTTGGTATTCGTCTCTCGCAATAGAGTCATACTATGTTACCCAGTATGCCTAGCTGATAGAAGATGAACTCATGCTTCAGTTGAAGGATCCGATGTTCTAAGGTTCAAACTTTGTCTGGATATCAAAGTTAACAGTCATTAATGTGTTGCTAAACCGTAATCGATGCAATTTATTCGTTTAGTAACGCATGCTATAACTCTATACAGCGATAGCATGACCAATTATCACAATTGGTGGCAAAAGACTCAAAAAAGGACTACACAGGATAGGGTCAGTGAACTGCAAATACTGGCTTGTGAATGTACTACAGTTATTCTCGACCTACCACCACTTCATCTTCACATAAAGAGAGACGCTATGGTTAACGGCTTTATGCTCCTCGCAGCAAATGAAACTAATTCTTAGTCAGTTCATACAGATTTTGCACTAGATCTCATAAAAGATGAACTACTAGGAATTACAATCCCAGACCCAAATACAACTTCAAGGTTACATTTCCAGAAAGCAGAAACTGGGAACAGAAAAAACCAGCATTTACCAGTGTCTCACATGTCTGGTGCACAGACGGATCCAAAACAAATAGAGGGGTTGGGGGTGGAGTATACGAAGCTACCACTAAAACGAAATATTCGTTATAGAACTTTGCATCAGAGAGATTAGAAACAGATCGACAAACAATAAAAAGATTTATATTTTTTCAGACACCAAGGCAGCTTTATTAGCGATTAAGGCTTACAAAATAACATCCAAAATAGTTTAGGATTGCCTACGGAGATAACACAAAACAATTTATGCATAATGTGCAACGAAGACGAAGAATCGGCAGAACACATACTATGTCACTGTAACCGCTTAAGCAGGACACGTCATCGATACTTGGGCAAGTTTTACCTTGAAGCAGGTGAAAAGTTAGCTAAATGCTATGTAATGAATGAGCTCTAGAATGAGGAGGCCACAGAGACAAGGAGACTAGCTCCCACCTCAACTTACAATCTATAATCTTCGGTAACGCTAGTTCCTGGCTAAGGTCTAGTCGCAATTTGCCGTAACATCTTTTGCAGCTAATTGACTTCAAAGGTTTAGTTTCAATTGCCCTATAGGATCTTAAAAAAAGGCGATCCTATGTCTTGTAAGAGCTAACGAGGCATATCCTTGTTAAATGTCGCATATAAGATCCTATCCAACGTATTGTGTGAACTTCTGCATCACACTAATCGGCACGTACCAGTGTGGCTTCCGGCCGGGCAGATTGACCAAATGTTCACCCTCAGACAAATCCTGGAAAAGACCAACGAATTTCAAGTCGAAACTTACCACCTTTTCATCGACTTTAAAGCATTCATAGTCTTGAACTGTACCAGACGATGGCCCAATTCGGGATACCAGCAAAACTTATGTGTCTTGAATGTTGGACACGCGATGCTCTGTGCAACTTGGAAACAAAGCTTGTGAGCTGTTCCAAACGTGCACCGGATTCCGGCAAGGAGATGCGTGTTGGAGCAGGTAGTGTGCAGGGCGAGTGTCAACACGAATCTTTAACAAATCCGTCAAACCGATGGGATACGCAGACGATATTGACATCATTTTGTCCAAAACATTGGGCAGAACGTCACTGTTGATGACTTTAAATTCGAGGTAGTTAAGGAGTTCACCTGCCTCGGAACAAATATCAATCCTTTAAATAACACGTTTGTAGAATCCAACGAAGAATAACTCTAGCAAACCGCTACTATTCGGTTTGGCAAATCAACTGGGTTCAAAACTAACTAGATGGACCAAATTAATGCTTTATAGGACTTTCATCTTACCAGTCTTGCTGTATGGAGCCGAGTACTGGACGATGAGTTAGAAAGATGAGGCCCCTTATGCGGGGAACTCTATGAAGTGTACCAGGATTTGGATGTAGTCCAAAAAGCCAAGATACGCGGACTACATTGGCTCAGCCACATCGAGCGAATGTATAACATTTCTCCAGTCTTCGAATCCCAGTCCACAGGTTCGAGGCGGCGAATAACACCGAACCAGACCAAGCTGTTGCGGTTGCCAGATTGGACGTTCAACTTTTCTCCACGATTTGCAGTTGATCAGACACTCACAAGAGGTTTAGTCTTAATTTTTTCTGACGAACACTTAGCCAAGGTACAGTAGTCGCATCTCGCACATGAACCACGTTGAAAAAAGTAACGCATTTTCTTTTGGACATGAATACCTTTATCCATATGTAGCTCAGATCCCCCATTCGTCATATGGCATTTTTATTTTGGAACCTAATTAGATGGTGGTTCATTAAAATTAACAAAGAGTAGATACACTCACGCTCCTTTTTTTATATTTCAAAACAAATTGAATTAAAATTTCAAGTACAACGTGCATTTCACCGAAATTGCGTTCATTCGCAAGTGATTCATTTTGACCAAGATACGAGTAATCGTGAAAAGATCTTTTTTGACACTGTCCGGGTGAAGTGCTTCTTCAAAAAATAATAATTGGCACATCACACTTCTTTTTACGTATTTTTATTTTATATTTCTTTTTTTGGTTGGACAATAAGATTGCAGTTAAATTTTAGTAGTGATCATTAAAAATCCACACGAAACTGGCGAAAATGATGGATTTTCGGTTTACGTCTTCGGCGAGTTGTCGGCCAGAATTTATTTCAATCTCCACATGGTGTGTGTTTCGAACAGGATGGCTCTTTAATTTCCATCTCTTTTTTTTTTTTTTTGGATAAGCTCGAGCATTGTTATGGGTTATGCACGTTGGAATTTGTAACCATATTCGGGAAGCTTCTGTTTTGATGCACTTTTTTTTTTTTTGGTTAGACGTTGTGCTGGTATGAGTTTCTGAACAATCAGAATTTATGTGGTACAAAAAGTAGAGTTCCTGCTGGGTTTTTTGATATTTTTTTATGATTAACAGCATTTAAATTTGGACAAGATTAGTATGTTGAAGGAGATTTATGCACAGGGGTGATAAAATAAAATTTGTTAAAAAAGGTATCTGGAAGTGTGTTAATAGGTGTCTCGGTGTGTTACAATGTATGATGCTATGATACTGGATGAGATTTATTTATAATTATATGTTTTTGAGTTTTTGATTTACGCTCTATGGAATGGTATTTGTTGCGGACGTTGAGATTGTACGACTTGTGGCCTTCATTTTGAATAAGTAGAGTGTGCCTTTGAACACATTGGGCAAATAGTTGAAAGATACATAATGTCATATTGAGTATCGAAAGTAAACTTAATATTTTTGAGTCAGATAAACTTCGTTTGGTATAGAGAAAGCTGAATACTATGAAATATACCATGAATCAAAGAAAAACAGATTGGAGTGTATAACCGTCCTTAGGGGAATCTCATTTCGTATGTCATTAAATTGAGGCTGGCGAATAACTTCTCAGTTATACAAGGCAACCTTCCTAAGCACTGCTTTTAAGCACTCCAAGACAAATACAACATCCTCTTCAGTCACCTAAAATACGTTTCATTTTTTAATTGCTCTGCATTCTTTGAGGTCAATAGCATTCATTGATTGCATTCAATTACTGCATCATTAAAAGTCTTTGAAGTCAGTGATTGCGCATTCACTAAGTTGAAGTCTTTTGACGTCACTTGAAGTGTTTCAAGTCAGGGTAGACAGTATTTGTATTCTCAATTTTCTAGCTTTTCACTTACATGACAGACTAACCTGAAACACAGACAAACATATTACTATAAATATTGTGCAATTGTGTAAGGTTAATATTGCACTTGCAATTGTATTTTATGAAAATAATACTTCATTGAAAACGTAATGCAAATTTCAACAAGGCAAAGGCAATCACTGACTTCAAAGTCTTCAAAGACTGAATGCAGTCACTGACTTCAAAAGACTTCAACTAAGTGAAAGCATTCACTGACATCAACTGACTTCAAGGAACTGAAAGCAATCAGTGAATGCTAGTGACTTCAAGTGACTTCAAAGAATGCAGAGAAATCAAAACAATTTCATTCTTTTTGACTTCAGAATTTTGAATACTAAGAATGATTGCTGCTGTCATGACTTTAAAATCAATGGTGATTCTTTTTTTTTCAATCTGAAGCTTTTATTGAAGTCATTGAATTGCAACAAATCTACGTGAATTCTTAGTATGACTTCAATGAATGCATTCTGCAATGATTGCATTCTTTTACAGCCCTGAGTGTAAGGACGAACCACTCAGTCGTGCGATTTATTAAATTTCGCTCCTTAAATATTTTTTTCAGATATGTAATTTGGTTTTGCATGAGTTTTGTTTTGTATATCAGAAAATAATGAATGAAAAATTCGGTACCCAAATAAAAACTAATTTACAAATAATGTTATTTTTTGTATCTATTTTATTTTATTTTGTCCAGTGGATCCTGTAATTATAAATGACGAATAAATAAATAAATAAACATATGAAAAGGTTACAATCCGTCTAGAACGGACCGTGTGATACCCTATTCCTTACCTATATACACACTTTGTTTATTAATATCTTATCAAATTACTCCAAAACATAAATTTTCTGGTGCGGTAGTTGGAGGATTTTAATTTTTTGTCAACATATACTGTATTTTGTTCCTTAGAAGTGATATTGTTCGAATAAAAACGTCCAAAACGGTTTTTTTTTTTTTTTTTGGCAAAAACTCCCCTAAAATGTAGGCGTGGTCGAATATAATGTATGAAAGATTTATAGAGTTAGAATATATCTACCTATTTACTTAAGTAAGTTTTTTCAAGTTTCATATGAAAGTTCTGAAACAAAATGATTTTTTTGAAAAGTGGGCGGATTTTGAAAATGTTTACACTTGTATTGCTAACTTTTGAAAGGACCTACTTAAAAAATTTCATCGACCTAGCTCAAAATTTAAGGCCCAAAAACTGGACGGACGGACAGACGGACAGACGGGCGGACGGACGGACAGACGGACTCGACTAGTGATACTGATGATTTATATACATACATATGTATATACTTTATTGGGTCTATCTGTAATATTTCTCTATGTTACAAACTACATATGTATCAAACTTAATATACCATTACGATAGGGTATAAAAACTTTTTGGACTATATGAATTTACATATGTATTTACAAATCCGTCATAGTTAAATAGTAATCCCCCAACGCTTAAACTTAAATATTTTCTAGTTGTAGGTATTTTACCAAAATTTAATTCAACAATAAATGTCGACCATTGATCATGCGGCGGGAAAGATTAGAAAAAATGTGATAAACTTTGTGTGGAAATTTAAAAGCTTGAAGCATTCTAAGTCTTGTTAGTAATATATTTTTGTCAAATATAAAAAATAATAAATATATATAAAAAAATTTTAGTGGCGTTTGTCCTTAAAATTTTTCTTGTTAATATTTTCAATTACATATAAATGTAGTTTTTTAACAAAAAGCTAAGGCACTTATCCTATTTTCCCTCTTTAAATTGGGAAATACTTGTGGATCTTTTAATAATGTGTACCTATGGACGTACAAACTCATATGATAATATGTCATTAAAATGTCCTTACATGTAAATGAGTAAGTTTTACAAATTTCATTACCTTATAAAAAGCATAAATATTTTTATACTACCAGGCTAAGAATTCAGCGGCTAAAATACAAGTACATAGCAAAATATTGCATTAGAAAATGTTTATAACATTCAACAAAAATTAAACTAAACCATCAGATAGTTTAAGTTAAAATTGAGTACTAGAACTTGGAAAGGTAATACCTATTTATTTTAATTACAGCGTAACACCGACAGGTTTCATTTGGCGAAACCAAGTTTAGACGATGTCCTATAGGAATTGCATGCCACGCTGGCTGAATTTAAGTCCAACGCTGATCTAAATTCGATCTGTTGATTGCTCTCCCTAGCTCGTGCCACAAATTTTCAATTGAATCCCAAAAGGACAGTGGTTACCCATCCAATACAAGGAAGTTGAACTAGGAGTCCTTGCCTCAAACAAAAATTTTCACCAGCTGAGTTCCTAAGAACAGTGTTCTTGCGCAAAATGCAGGCGTAATCTCAAGTTATGTTTTGAAAACGGTGGTTTCTGCCTGGACATTCGTCCATATCCACTAATATTTTAAGTAGGTACATACAAATATATGAATTAAAAGTTTGCTACTTATTTTGGCTGCATTAAGCTGAAAAGATTTTACAAAAGGACACGTAACTTTTATATGACAAGTCAGTTATAAAAATAATGTATACCGTTACTTTACACTTAAGCCATAGAATGTGTGACGCATAATAGAACAACTCTAGAACAAAAAGTTTTCCGAATTTCAAGCCTCTTTATTGAATTCATTATAATGTGTTATTTATTTAGTCGCCACTGTATACGCTATGTAGGTACACTGTCGGACAAAATAAAGTACAAAAGCAGTTGATTCATTTTCAAAATTCTGTTAGTAGCATGAAAAGAGCATTTTTGACTCAATTGATATTTTCTGACGTCACCTACTTATGTGTCCACAGTTTTGTGAAAAGTAGTGGTAAATTTCTTTTGTTAAGTAGATTGACATTCCGAAAACTAGCAGAAAAATATGAAGTTTCAATTTTTGGAGCAAGAAGATCTGTCTTAACTTTGGAAAATGAGGAATAGTTGCCAACTTTAAGAGTTTTTGCGGAAGGAAGCAGAAGACCACAGCAACAAATTACCCGAAAATTATAATTTGGCCTAGGAAAACCTGTTATCCTCAGCCAGACATATACAAGACACTCTGCAAATGAATATTTTACATAAAATAGTACAAAGGCGACTCAATAAAAGCATCTTAAAGTCTCACTTTCGCAAAAAAGTTTCTTTTAGGGCCAGAAACATTCTGGCAAACTGTAATATTCAAATTCGTTTTGTAAATTTCAATTCGAGCTCAAAAAGTGCATTCTATCCGAAAGACTCAGCCGAAGGTACGTGCAAAAAACGGTGAAATTCGAAGGACGGTCAATAGTGGTCTGGAGCTGTTTCTCCTATAGCGGCGTTGGAAATCTCGTCAAAGTGGACATCAAAATGATGGGCCCAACTTATGTCAACATTGTTAAGGAAAATTTAGCTCATTCCCCTTCAAGAATTGCTTTAGGAAGTTATATTTTCCAATAAGATAACGACCCAAAGTATACAAAGTATTTTTTTTTACCCAAAATAGTGTTGATGTATTGGAATAGCCACCTCAGTTTCCAGAACTGAACCCAACTGAGCACACCTTTGGTCCATGTTGAATGAAAAGATTCCATTAGATAAGCATCGCAACTTACCATCTTTTTGGGAAAGGCTCCAAAGTGAATCGGAGAATATTTCCGTGGACTTATTAAAAAACCTGGTTTACCAAGCGATTTGCCGAAGTAGTTCAAAATAAAGGAGGAGCCCTTAGCTATTATGTTCTTTTTAATTTCTGTGGCTAAATTCAATTATTTTGTATATTTTGCTTACATTTTTGGATTTGCACTTTATTTTGTCTTCTTCCATGAATTTCCTTTTTTCTAAAAATTGCAGTTCAATTTTGTAAATAAAAAAAGTTCTACTATTATAAATATTGTATAAGAAAGTGTTTAAAAAAAGAATAAATAAAAACTTAGCGTACTAACGCTAAAACTAAACTAAGAAAGCTTCTAAGCCTAAATTTGCACTTTATTTCGTCCGACAGTGTATATGAATATTTCCTCCGATCATCCTGATAGTGGATAACTTTTTGACAACTTCCGGACGGCATTCAGCTCACAGAAGCTAGTTATTTTAAGAGCAAAACTTAAAGATATTAAAGGTATACATACGAGTATGTACCTATGTTTATACATTCATAAAAACGCATGTACATATTTAATACATATTTGAATAAAATGACATATGGTGATTCTTAATCCTTTCGAATATTTACAACAACCTAATCTTATCTTCTAATTTTTCATAAAAAAATGTTCTATCCATAAATCATAAGTAAGTAAGTAAAAATCTCCACCAACATTTCAAGGTCAAAGTATCCATACACACAAATCCCGCTCCCGCCCAGAAATTGTATTCTTCATTTATTTTCCAGTCAATCAAATCCTTTAATTAAATGAAAACTCACTCTACGATATTCTCCAACTCCAATATTCTTCTGTTTACTCAAACCCAACACATTTAACTCACTCACTCGCTTTTCTCTTATACTCCATTGATCGTTACGGATTTTTGTTTCCATACTTTTTTTTTTTTTACATCAAATCACCTCATAAACACGCCAGACACTGCAAAAGATAAATATTCATAAACTAGAAAAACTATAAAAAGAGAGAAAAAAATCCGAGTAATGTATTCCACCGTCGCATGTATCTATGGCTAATAATTCACCATTAATAAAGAGGTTGCGGTATATAAACGAGTATCTTATAGAAAAATCCGCTTTTACGCATCACCTTCGCGCAACACAACCGTAACAATGGAAAGTGAAAATTTACCTTCTTCCCCTAAATAAAACGACAACACTAGAGTAAAGTCTCATCTATAAGGTGGTGGAATTAATAGATTTTACCAAGTAAAAATGAGATAGAATGATAGTATGAGATGAAAAACAAAAAAAAGGAAAAAAAGCACTCAATGAACCACCTGACTAAAAGGGGCGTGGTCTTTGATATCTATTCTGTCCAATGAAAACATCAAAACAGGTATGTATACGCCGAATCGAAAAGAGAGAATGCAAAAATGGTGAGTAAAAGATACAAAAGTATCTAAGGAGGTTCACTTCTTCGTTTTTATTTGTTTTATTTTTCTGACTATATTTTTACATAGACTAACTGGAGCTACTGGTATTGATGGTTATTTTTGTTAGTTTGCTTGTATAGATAATTAAAATTTTATCTATATCTATGAATGTAGCTATGATAGTTTAATAGTAGATACATATAGGTATTGATTGAAAAGGGGTGGGAAAGAAAATCTATGGCTTGTACTGCGGAGGGGTGCTGCTTGAGGTTAAATGGTTGATAGTACTGTGATTGGTTGACAGTTAAATAATGTCAGATGTTTAATTAAACAGAAGAAAATCTCAAATAGATACAAGGTCTCATGAGAGGTGAATTGATTAAGCATTTGAATTTTCTTCGTAGATACAATGAATGGCTTTCATATTTCCAGTGAATTGAGTTTCAGATAGAGTCCATCTCAACCCCTAATCAACGACCAACCAAACCGCGCAGGCGTAATTCATCTCATTCGAGAAATAAATATTTACAAAGCTAAAAACCCATCTACCAACCACCATAGAAGCACAAACCACGACAGAACCATCTACTTCCATCAGATAGAAAGATATTCCTCTCACATGCTTGCCTTTTATCACTCAGTTGAGTGCGACTCTAACTCGATAGCAGCCACTCACCTGGGTTCAGTTACCACTCGTATAAGAGTTTTATTTTGTTCGCGGTTCGTTGATTCTAATATGGGCGCCTCTGGGGCCTTTGCTGTGTGGTTAAGTTTTTAACTCATATTATGATACTCGCGCTGTGTTACTGGTTCACCTGCTTAGGTGAAATGAGCCTCATGAAACCTGAACTATATGTTATCCAATCAGTCTCGACCAGGTAACCGGAGAGGAAGCAATTTTAAAAGCAAACCGTGGCTCGTTCGTTTCGTATCCGTGCGTATACCGATCGCTCTACGTGTTCTTCTTTTTCCATCGATCGATGCCGATCGTTTCGTTGTCGTCATTGCCGTTGTTTGTCGCCGCGTCTTACGAACGTGAACGTGTTTTTTTTTGTTTTTAGAGATACCCGCGTGAGATACTTTTTCTTTTTGTTTTTGCTCGTTGTTTCGTGGGTGCATGGGATAATATTATTTATGTTTTTTTTTTATAAAGCCGATCTGCGGTTGATAAATTTGAATAAAAAAAATTAGAAATACACATCGAGTACTATGTGCAAAAAGCCCATTTAAAAAGTCATCTAGTGCAATGAATTAAAGTGTAAAGTGCAATTTGAATAGCTCAAAGTGAACACCAGGCTACAAGTGACACAGAAGGAGGTCCTTGTTGCGAAAAAATGGCGAATCCTATTTAGAATCAATGTTTAGATACATGTATCTTTGCCTTGTGCCCTTTTGAAATTTCCCCTTCCCAAATGAGTGTTTTAAAATCACAAAAAGAAGGAAATTTTCTATAGCTGTGGAGTGGAGTGATCTCATTTAAAAAATAAAAAAATTAGAAACAAAAACTGGAGGATATTTTTATTTCATAAAATTTTATTTGGCAAACAAAGCCTTCAAACCATCAAGGACTGCATCGATTTGCATCATCTCATAGATCAACCTAGCTGCTGCTAAATGCATACGGATATTATAATCGGCGATCAAATTGTGCCATCCGCTAATTTTTGGGTTATGCAGGTGGGTTTTTAGATATTTGTATCTTCTTTTTTTAACCGGAAAATGAAATTGTTTGCATTCGTATTAGGTGTATCTGTTAAATGATATCAGGAAGTGCATAATAGTTTGTACAAGATCAACCACAACACATATTGTTGGACTGTTAATGGTGATGATGACTTATTTAAACAAATCGGAGTAAATCGAATGGAGATTGCTCATGTGTACTTACATATAGTGTAAACTTTCTTATCTCTTGTGCGAAAGAAGGGTTATTAAAGCGCGTTTGTTGTATCTTCAAATGGACTTTTATTTTTTTTTTTTCTTTTTAAAGTGAAGGTGTTAATTTTTGTCGTCGCTTATATTGTGAGATGTCTAAAGTGTGTGTTTGTTGGGTAAATAACTCAACAGGACACACTTGTAAAGTGAAAAAATATGACTCAAGGTGGTTTTCCTTTCTTTCTTCTTTTTAGTGTGCAAATATTTAGAGTGCCGTAAATATATTCAAAAATATCTTGGAATACTACAATGACGTTTGGGTAGGCTTTAAAGTTTTGTAGAACTGATAAGAACTGGGGTTTTTTTTCTAGCGATGAAGTTCAGTGAACATTATTCTATCTATATTCGGTTTCTTAGTAAAGGTATCATGTCATTCATGACCTAAGTGTTAGAGATGAAGAGTTCCGTGAAGCTAATAGGATGTCTAAGCCAGGGGTGTCAAACTTAAGCCCCTTTATTGGCAGTTTTTTGTTTGAAGTTTGACAGCGGGCACCACTTAAAAGCATAATGTGTTTTCTAATAAGAATTTCCGAACTTTGACAGGTTCAAAGGCGCATTTTGTTGAGGCTACATCTATCAAATTAGCTGTCATTTATTTAATTTGCTTTGCCAAATGAAGAACATGAAGAGTTATAACGTTTAACAACGGGAAATGACTAAATTATTTTATGAAAGTGGGACTTACGTTCGAGCAACATTTCGCATTCATTTTTGGATGAATGGGTTCGTCAACAAGCCAAATTGTCGAATAAAGGACGATTGTCACCGATTGTCGTTTTTTGGTCTAGTTTTTTGGATCAGCGGCATCATCGTTCTTTGAGGACGAATTTGGCCAGGCTATCACCGTCAATAACCAGCGCTTTCGGTCGGTTATAGCCAATTTGGGTCAAGTTGGACGATATGAATGACGACACCCGGTTTTAACAGGACGCTCGGCGCTTCGTCACACAGCCTGTGCCACTATAGACATTTTGCACGAGCAAAAAATTGTATGAAATTGAAATTTGACATGAAATTAGAGCATTATGGAATCGATGTCACGGGCCATACCTTTGACATGCCTGGTTTAAACGAAAGTCGGCAAGTATATGCACACTTAATTCAGGCATTCTATAGAATGTCCAGGCACTGCCAGATATACAGATTGCCGGTAACATCTATATGGACCAGAATTTGATATGTAACTCAATTTGAGTCATTGGGTTGATAGGGTGGATCTAACATTTTATACAAGAATCTATTACTTGGTTGCATATTCATTACAATATGAGTATACTACTTGCAGACTCTTTTCTTATTTGTGCAACATATCCTAGTATTCTCCAATACTAAAAAGCCAATAGAGGGCTGAGGCTTAGCTTCTGACAACTGCTGTACATGTTGAGCATGACATACATCTTTGCGCGAACAGAAAGAACCTACAGTTTTATCCAAAGGGCATACAAATTTTGAGAAGCTTTCACATGACAGTTATACTGTGAAAAAAACTTGGATGGTGTTTTTCGGCATTCGAACTTAGAACCCCATGGATAGTAGTCCACTGAGCCGAACTCCTTATTTATCTTGTCATTCAATTCCTATCAAGGTTAATTGAGACTAAAGTACCGTTAGTTTTGATAAACAAATATGCATAATATATCAGAAGATGCTTGGCCATGTAGATTGTAGAAACTCTTTCTAAGTTTTTCTCAAGATTTCGAAGGAACGATCCATGTAATTTTGTTTAAATTACTTTTAAAACGTACGTTTAATTAATGGGTGATTCATTTAGAGTCACTTTTCTTAACAAAGCAAAAAATAATAAAAAGCTACAAATTTATTAGATTCCTTTTATTATCAGGTATAAGAACCTTTCTTGGCATTTAATCTTTAAATAATATATTCTTTTTTAAATGTTATCTATACGTTTAACTTGTTTAGTTCTGAAGTTCCTATTTTCGATGTCGCGTCCGGGCATTTGGGTGGTATTTGGTGAATAAGATGAGGAATATTGGCCTCTAATTGCTCAATCCTACCATATATATCTATGAAGACTTTACAAAGCCTTAATGAAAATATCTAGTGACGTCGGTGATTGGCTAATTTACCAGCCCGAAGCGCGAAATTAACATTTCATTGTCTTCTTCTCGCAAGAAATCTATGGTTTCGCGGGCTGTGTAGCAAGTACCTAGCACCGTCTTGTTGGAACTTCAAATTTAGGGCTTCTATTTGAGACATCAAATAGTCTGCTATCAACGTTCTGGTCGTCTTCGTTCTTGAAGATGAGTGCACGAAATAGATTTCTCGTGGAACGCCTATTTTCGTTATACAGTTGAATAATTTTTAGACATTGTGCCGCATTTAAGTCTTTCTACAACGAGATGTCAATCAATACTAAATCAAAATATCATGACAAAAAAGTACCTTTAAATTAATCACCTTTATTTTCTAAAAAAAGCTGTTCAAATTCAAAGTTCATAGACCCAAGTCTTCGAGTGGAATTTTTTGCCTTCTAAATGCTTCTTTTGGAATGAAACTTTGCGATTTACTTATAAAAATATAAACAATGAATAAACTCCTTCAAGATTTATATTAAGGTCTTACGTAAGCTTAAGTCAAGTTAATATGCATACTCAGGTTGTGCTCCCTTCGTCCTGATCTTATTCCCTTTAAAACGTTTATTAAATCATATGATGGTAGAAGGAACCCTAATTGTACGTACTTACTATTTTGTTACCCTTATTTCATTTAATGGGCCAACACACACTGATACAATTACTCCGGGGTAAAACTGATTTATGAAAGAGGGAGATGAAGTGTAAAGTAAGAAAAGGGGTAAAACCTTCATTCAGTGTTGAAGCAGTTAAACACCCGGCTAAATTTTATCCACACACAAACTGTCAAAATTTGTGTGATATCTGCAATTCATTTGTAGTTTTGCAGTTAAGGAAAAACATATTAAAAAATAAATTGTTTTAGGAATAAGTATAACAAGAAACCAAAGGTGTTTGTGTATTTTCGTAAAATTAAACTCAATTTTCATTTTTCTTTTGCGAGCTGTCAATTTAGGAGAAATTCCCCGGGGTTACACCAGGGTAAAATTGCAAGTTCTGAAGTTTTCTCAAGCAGATTGTCACAAAGAAATTTTGTTCTCACATACTCGTACATATATCTATTTATACATAAAATGCAACGAATATATGTATTTGCATAAAATAAAGAACAAGGGTTCGTCTTTCATCTGTCATTGACAGTGATGGGATAATCTTAAAGCTTCTTGTAAACTGTGAAATGGAACATTGAGCAGATTGAAATATAAACTATACTCCTGTACTCCCCTCAGACACAAAATACTCCTTTGCAAACTTCGTAAATCCTCCCCTTCAAAGTTGGAAAACGGCATCCCGGGTCAGTTCTCTTTGAAGTTTAGTTCTTAAAATATTACTGGCTGGATATTGAATACGCAGTAGACAAATTACATAGTATGTATAATGATTGCTAGTAGTGCTTATATTAGAACTTGATCATTTGTCAGCCTAACTATAATCTAGTATAAGATCAAAACAACAAGTAAATTTTTAAATGCTTAGATACTATCTTCTTAAATCTCTGAACACAGTACAAAGGAGAATAGTGTACTTAAATTGCCGACGGCTTTTTTGCGCGTGCTCCAACAAGACGACTGAATAAAAACCTTTGCTTTCAATTTTCCTTTTTCCGTAACATTTGAATTAATCTGGTTGGAATCCAAGGTTCGAATTCTAGAGAAAATTTGTGCACACAGACGTTGAATCTTTATGGGCTACTTGTGGACTTCTTTTGACTATGCCACCCTGATAAATGCCTCTCAGGGGTGTCTTCGTGCGATCTTTGAGCTCAGAAAACAAGTGACTGACAAGAGTATCACTTGGTTTTTCTATACTGACGGTTCAAAGACTAGGGATGGAGTGGGGGCGGTGTTTTCTCATACAGCCTAAATCTTAGGCTCTCATTCCGTCTACCAAACCATTGTAGCGTGTTCCAAATTATAACGATCAAAGAAGTCTTATTGTGGCTCAAGAAAAACGTGATATCCGCTAAAGATATCCATATTTTTTTCAGATAGGCAAACTGCCATCAAATCCCTGGACTCGATCTTTAAATCTTCTCGTAGCAGTGGACTTCATTTCCCCTTCGTCTAAAGTTTCTGTAGAAAACGTTGTCCAAGAAACTTAGCACTGTCTTGTTATGATGCAAGCAGCTAGTGGGATGTCCTGACGACTAAATTTAACAAGATTCATGGGTCAAATTTTATCAGAATTCAGTTCTAATAAAGGTATCTAATTTTGTTGATTTTTCACTAGCTTTCTCAGTGCGTTCACTATATGTGGCATTTGACATGTGGCTTTTTCCAAGAAATTGTAGAAGCCTTAACGACATTGTCCGACAAGAATATTTCATGCTTTTCAGACGAAATGCATTTTGCAAAGCAACCTTGCTTAAATTGGAAAAGAGAAGAAGGATTAGAAAGAGCAGTTATAGTGGTAGTTTCAATATTTATACTCCATGGATGGTGTTCAATTTGACAGGGCAGAATTGTATTTATTCGTTTGTATTCGTTTATGATTCACAATTTTTTTTTACGTTCGCGTAAAAACAGGTACACAAGATTCTTTTGCTGGTTAATTACTTAATTTTGTCGTTGTCAAAAATTGGTGGGGACGTGAAGACCAAACCTTTCATTCTGGATATATGTAACAATCATAGAAATGGCTAACACATGAACAAAACTACCACTGATTTTGAATCTATCCTGACGTTTCTGGCAAAATCAAATCGGAGCTCACGCACACATTCCCAATTGGCGGTAGTTTTTATGGACGCAGCCATTTTGTTGTGACGTTCTGTACATTTTTTTTGTTGTTAATTGAATGACAGTCTGCTAAAAATGTTCGCACGTTAGTTCACATGTATCCACAGGTAGGAATTTTAAGCTCGCAATTTGCAGCAGGGGAATGTAAAGACGACAGTCTATATTAGTTTCACTATGATAACAATATATGTACAAATGGATTACTTTTTTATGCTTATCTTCGCATCTCATGAAAGGTGCCTGCCAGAAGTCAATGAGGGTGCTATAGATCCATGATTGCTGACTTTATCGTTTCTCCATTACATGGCATTAATTTGGAAGGGTTGTTATGTTCACATTGGTCAACAATTCAACTTCGTTTGTATTTAAAGCAGTATTACTTACTTCTTATGTCCTGTATCCCCTTGTGGTCCTAGGGCCTCTACAATACCTATGCGCCATCTTGGGCGGTTTCTTGAAAAATACCTCAGCTCTTCCCAATTTTTTTTCAGTTGCCGTGCTTCCTTCTCAACTATTCTGCGCCTGGGTAAGCGGGCTCCATTACATCGCTTGGTTAGGTATGGACCTGTCACCCTTTCGGAGAGTGTGACCTATCTAGTGCGTCGTCGTATGATTGTGCCTATAGGTTCATGGCCCGTTCTCTGATAAAGCTGTTCGTTAGAGATACGTTGGCTAAAACAGCAGAAGTCAAAGTAATTTTCCTGCATCCTATGGAATAATCTGCTAAGAAAAACGCCCCCTTTGTCTTGGCATCGCCACAGACTACTACCAAGTTACGCCAAGTTCCATAACCCACATATTCATTCTGCGCATTTGAATCAAGCTATAAAGTGGACAGAATAAAACAAGGAAAAAACAACAACAACAACATTGATCGTCTTAAAAATCCATCTTATCACTATTTCGCTTGATTTGTATTTATTACCGCTATTCTCGCACAATTACCCTCCTAAAACACACAAAATACCGCTTTTGACAAAAATCATACTCAATTGATGGCCAAAAAACAATACCAATAAACATCAAACAAACCGCCACAATAGATGTTTTTTTTTTTTCTTGCTTTTGACTTTTTCATCGCTTTTTTTTTTTGTTTTTTGTTCCTTACGATTTGAGTTTTTCAAATTTCCTTATCAGCCCTCAGGCTCAGAATGACTGTGGGGTGGTTGCCAATGTAGACTAACAAAAAATTTAAAAGAATGAGAAACATTGTTTGTCATCACGAATATGTTGGCGATTTGTGCAAAATTGAAATTCACACAGGCATAGATAAGATTCACTTATCATAGATATTTATCTAAGCGATACTTTTTCGCTTTGAATGATCACCATAATTGCATGCTCGCCGCTGAATCGATTTCAAGCTTTAAGGCTTCTTGTATGTATTTTTTTTTTATAGCTACTGTGTCTGTGTGTAGAGAGGTGACTCGGTTTTCACGCTATTTGAAATTTATCCCAGATATGCAAATGAAAGCACCGGCCGGTGACAAGGAGGTGAATAAAAAACAGATGAACGAAAAAAAAATTTAAAAAAAAAAATCGATGTCATAAATAACACGATTTACATGGATTAAACGCGCATAAGGAATTAAATTTCGATATTTGTCCGACCATGGAAGCAGTCTTTTTGATTTCTTTAAACAAAACAAAGAAAGAGAGAGAGAGATAGAGAAAAAAAACAAAGTTTATAAAAAGACATTCAAATGTTTAATCGGCCGGCGGCGGGCGGCGGCAAAACTATCCGAATGGACAGAGCCACTCGTACGTTTTTCTTTTTCATAATTTCCTAATTAAATTGCTGATTTATCTGCAATTCACTTCGGAGAGAAGTGAGATAGAATGGTATTTAAAAATAAAAATAAAATTAAATTAATTTGTAGCAAATAAATTGTTTCTTTTAGTATGGGAGGAGGGGGGGGGTTGTGGACCGTTATGCATAACAATGGTGGAATAACATTTCAATTTTCCCGATTGGCGGTTCGGAGGTGTTGAACATTCGGGCTCATCAGTAAATTGAGATACATTTGCATAGACAAAATGTTTATATTGTCTGTTTGTAAAGGGAAGACCTAATTTATAAAACAACACAATTTTAGGGCCACCTTTTCCAATTAAACCAAACAGAATGAATGTAAACTTTTAATCGGCTTCAGATCATTTGGAATGTTGCTGCTGCTGCTAATGGTGAGGAGTGGTATTGAATTCCAAGGGCTAAATCTGCTTTTATTGCCCAATACATAATGGACGTTTTAAAGTTTGGTTCCTTTTTTAAATTTGCTAAAGAAAACAGATCGGAACCTTTCATTCATAAATAATTTGAAAAAAATATGTGCCTGAAGGGTTTCTGAATGATTATCAAAATAAGGCCAAGAGACTCCACCAAATAGCTGATCATTAAACTTATAGAGCAAAAGATCAATTTGTTAGACGGCGCCGAAGCCACTGCCGTCTTGTTGAAGCCAAAGATCGTCTGAATTTATTTCCTCAGTTTTTTTTTGCCAAAAAATATTGCTATTATGTTGTTGACGTCACATGCTGAAGGTATATAAGCATCTCTACTCTACGAAGCTTCTATTTAAGTCTTAAAACAGCTGGACTTCACACTTATATGCACAAGTCCTTTAACCCTTCGGGCGCATAGGGCATCAATAAAATGTTTGTGCAGCATCTTGCTCGGAATTCTGCTAAAGCATGTGAGCAGCCTTCAACTCATTTTTAAAGAACTCGATTCCTCCTTAATTATTCTGCTCCTTGTATTACTTAGGAGGTCATGCCTGAGTGAGAATATTCCGCTGCGTTTTGGATTGGAATTGTAGGATTCTCCATATTGTGGATAGCTTTCTCATCGCTGCTTTATCCTTTCTAAATCTGCAACACACATTTGGTACGTTGCCACAGCTCTTAGCCAAGATATAGAGAGTTATCAAATTGTTAAACTCCCTATTCGCCAATGTTAAGTTCAGCACTGTTGTTAGAAGTACTCAGGACTTTTTTCCACTTTGAGTACCACTTTATTTGTCTCTTGTGGGCCATCAGACGAAGTTCTATTATTCGATGTGAAAGTACAAAGACGTTGTCTGCACTTAATGCTAGGTATCATAGTCCAACAAACTTTAGAGTTAACTTCCGTCAATGCTAGATGGAGTAGATCGCTTGCAACCTCTTAGGGATGACAGTATAATCAGAATTGATCTTAAAAATCATCCGCCATTCAACTAGGCAGCGCCTCTATTCAATCTCTTGATTGCCTTCTCGAAGTCGATAAAAGGAAAATGTAGTGTAGACCTACACTCAATACATGCTCTCTTTTTATCCGTAAGGTTTTTATGTGGTAAGTGCAAGAGGATCCAGCGCAAAAGCCTCTCTGTTCCGCGTAGATAGTTAGGTTAGGTGAATGGGTGCCTTGTGACAGGAAAGTCACAGCTCACTTGGACCAACAATTCGTGTGCATTGTGCCCAATTGTTTAACTCTTTGAACGCTGTAAGGAAAGTCCGGTGTTAGAACCACCCAGATAGTAATATGAATCTTAGGAGGACCATCAGCTCAACGCTATCTAGGTCTTCCAGCTCCGAGAAGAAATGGCTGCCAAGAGTTTTCTTTCTTTTAATGGATAGAGTAGGACATTCACACAGCAGGCGACGAATAGATTCGATTTCGTCCCTACAATTTCCATAGTTACTATGCAGCACACCGAATCGCTCTGCGTGAAGGCCGATGGCACAATGGCCGGTTATAACGTTAGAAATAACCCTGCGTTATAACGACTGAGTTTGACCAGAGTTGATGATCTCTTCTTGCTAAAAGCCGGCCATAGCGCTCTGGCCGTTACGCATGTATCCAGATGAACCCAGCGTCTGTTTGCACGACCCACGATGGCTTTATCTTCTTCCTGTTTCATTAGGGAATTGAACCGCCTTTTCGTTTCTTTCGATATCCATATGTCCTGGTACCCAAGGGTCACCGTATTGGCTCTGGATATCTCGTTTAAAAGTGATTTGCATGTTCTCACCAGCCTCGACCTAATTCCTATTCCTGGGGCTTCACAATGAACTCCAGTTCGTCCAATAAAGTCTGTCAGGAATTCTTGGCTCATGTTATCAGTTTCCGTCAATCTACTGGTAGTCTTCCATCGGGAGAGAGTGGAGGCACGGCCTCACCTTAATCTTAAAGCAGTTTTGGCTGTCAGACTACAACGATAAATGTCAAGCATGGTTTCCATTGCCGCCGTCGGTGGTGTTCTCATTGATCCCATGATTCCGATGCATGCCGCCCTCTTGGTTTTAGTGAGGTGGTTAGGCGTAGATGGTTGAATCCAAATGTTTTTTGGATTCATTCTAGAGTTATTCAATCCATTACTCTAGCACATACACATACATATGCCTCTACAGTTTCTACGGTTTATCAAATCCCTTTTTTAGAAGCTTGACTATCATCTCTCTTTTCCACTTCTGTTGAAATGTTTCGCTGTACTATGCTCTCCTAGCCGATAAACTTGACATTTGAAACATAGTAGTTCGGCAGAGATACCATAAAAAAATGCAGCAAATAAAAACTTCATCTTCAATGATTTAATTGAAACCGCTTAAAATTTGCTGTCCTCGTCCATATTCACTCATAATAAATGCTAGCTCCTACATCTGCTCAATTCAATAAGAATTTATGACACTGGCTCCTGAAAGTAATTTAAGTTCATAAATCATTGTTCTTAAAAAAAAAAAAACTTCTGTAATAATGCTTTCATTTTAAAATATCATATTTAACCTTAAATGTTCAGTTAAAAGTCATAAATAACATTAAAAACATTACCTTGTGTGTAATTTTTCTGATAAAACAAAATGCAAATATCCCAAAGGAACATTCACATAAGTCATTTTTTATTGTCTAATGTGACACCAAAATGACGGACATGACATTTAAACAGATTTAATTTGAATACTAAATATATCAATTGTTTAAACTTTAACATTAGCTTATATTGTGTTCTTTCTTTCTAAACAAGAATTTGGCGGCTTTTCATTGAGTGACTAATCGATTTTTCATAACTTGCGATATTTCGACTCAGCTGGATGGGAATTTCAAAGAATAAATTATGAAAAATTTAGTAATAAATCTCATCCGACCAAAATATACCAAGATGGTCAGAAAGAAAAAAAATGTATAAATGCATAGTAAATCACTTTTATAACGAGTAGGAGAAGAATCACCGATGCTATAAATTTCTTCGTAATAAGGCTCAGATTGTTTTAATCTAGAATACAATAGGAATGCTGATTGGAGAAAGCCTAAATGTGCTGAAAATTAAGACCCTGAAAGGTTCTAGTTCACAATAAAATTGCCTGACATCGTTTTGACAGCAATTGACGTTTTAATTTTGACAAATTACCAATGCCATGCGATAGGAGATTTATACTTGCTACCCTCCCATGCAAAGTAGTCCCTCAAGACTTGCCCAATGGAAACGGCTTAATGGCGTTCAAACAGCTACCAATCAAACTGGATATTTCTAATCGAAATGGGTGTGTATTTGAAATAATTAAGA
Source organism: Chalcosyrphus nemorum (assembly GCA_949716465.1). Lineage (NCBI taxonomy): Eukaryota > Metazoa > Arthropoda > Insecta > Diptera > Syrphidae > Chalcosyrphus > Chalcosyrphus nemorum. The sequence goes on from OX454334.1 coordinate 28,698,842, forward strand.
TATTTACCGCTATTGAGGAAGTGAACCATACGAGATAACTAATTACACTGATATGTGATCTGATCAGCCTTTATACCCACGCTACTCGGAGCGGAGCACAGTGGTGGTGGTTTGCTAATTTACAATTCTGACGGATGTTAAAAATCACAACTTTAATTGAACGCCTAGTGATTATTCAATTCGTTTTATTATTTCTAGTTTTTGATTTAGTATAGTCTCTGGTGTCCACCATTTTTATTTGTTTGTCAGCTATGATCATGGCACACCATGATCGGTGATTTTATTGGATTTTTTTTTTCGCTGAATTTGATTTGGTTTCATGTTTTGTGTATAATTTGTCAGATGTAAGAGATACGGCTTAGTATTATATTATTGATAATGTTTGACTTGTTTTTGAGGTTTAATGGTGCAACTGCACGAATTAAATTATTTCAGACGGCTTAGAACGGGAATTTAATAGGAAAATTTTATTGCAGATATCCTATTCAATTGATTTATCGATATCTAAGATAGAGGACAAAGATTTTCATAGCTACTGTTGATTGGAACTTTACCCGAGTATGATTTATTGACCAGCGATAAGGTCAATAGTACCTACCAAGCGATCTGGCTGGATCTGTAAATAGTCAAGTGGAATTAATTTCCGATAATGAGATACATATGAGGGGTAATTAAATTGTTCTTAAGTGCTTAAGTTCGTAGTCTTAGATATCCCTCTGTACACAAAGCTACTCAAAATAAAACTTACTTGTGAGTGAAGTAAGCTGTTGCTGTTGCTGTAGCACCCACAATTCAGATGCTTTAAGGGCCAGAAAACGACAAAGTATCATATCCAGGTAAACTCTGAGGATTCTATTCAAGGCATTTCTCTTTGATGGTAAAAGAGCGACTTCATCCTGAAACCAGTTGAGTCCAATTTAGAAGGGGAGTACTTTAGAAGTTTACAGAGGAGTGTTTTGTGTCTGAGGGGAGTACAGGAGTACAAGACATTGTTTGTATTTTAAACTGTTTTTCTGCTTAATTTTCCATTTCGCAGTTTAGAAGACGGTTTAAGATTAACTCATCACTCTCAAGGACAGGTGAAAGACGAAGCCTTGTTCTTTATTTGATGCAAATACATATGTTCGTTGCATTTCTTTGTATTCTTACTGGGGATTTGAGGTACGATTTTCTCACCGATCCCCCCTGTTCTCCTGATTAGGTACACTTAGACTTCCATCTAGTTCCAAACTTGAAAAATTTTATTTCTGTGAAGTGCTTCGCATCCAATGAAGAAGATGAGAGGGTCGTAGAGGAATATTTTCACGGCCTACCAGACTCTCAATTTTCACAGAATATAATAATGTTGGAGAAACGCTGGAGCAACTGTGTTGAAGTCCTGGAAAACAACGTAAAAAATAAAATCATTATTGAAGTGAAAATTGCAGTCTTTCATTGTCAGGCCGACAACTTTTCACCTTTTCCTCGTAGCTATAGGTATGTGAGAACAAGAAAGAAAGAAGTATTCCCGTTTTCATCTGCTTGAGAGAATGGATGGTGTCTAAGAAACTGGAAAGAAATGTATGAGATTTTTTCCATCCGTTTATAGTTCACGGTATTTATTTGTCATCATGTTGAAATACACTAGGGATTTCCAAATGAAATACTTCGCACCCAAACTTTCATAGCCGATATACTTAAAAACGGGACAAATTTTACCCTGGTGTAGCCCCGGGTAATTTCTTCTAAATTGACAGCTCGCAAAAGAAAAATGAAAATTGAGTTTAATTTTTTACTTTGGTTTCTTGTTATACTTATTCCTAAAACGATTTATTTTGAAATATGTTTTTCCTCAACTGCAAAACAACAAATGAAATGCGGATGTCACTCAAATTTTGACAGCTTGTGTATGTATAAGTTTTACCTCGGTGTTTAACTGCTTCGACACTGGATGAAGATTTTACCCCGTTTCTTACTTTACACTTCATCTTCCTCTTCTATAAATCAGTTTTACCCCGGGGTAATTGTGTCAGCGTATGATGGCCCCTTAAATGAAATAGGAGTGATGTCCAGTTAAGCCTAGCGTTCATATACAAGATCAATACTAAGAAACGAGCCAGCTGTTCATTACCATTAATGGCTGTGCCATTAGCCACAAATGGGAGTGGCTTAAGGATGTTGCGCGCATACACATAACCTGAAGTATATCAATTTTATCTTTGTGTAAAAAATCATTTACTTGAGAGCTGAAGACCACTCTACTTTCGAATCGATTACATCCTTCCCAAGACACCTGTCCAGCTGCAATTGATAACATTTTTAGCTTCGCTGAATGTATCCTGGAGTGGTCGGTTAATCGAAGGTTTTTACGAGCTTGTAACCAAGAGTCATCTATTCCAATACAAAGGAAATAATTCAATACAGACTGGTTAGCAATTTCCATTTCTAATCAGTTTCTTTTGGGTAGCTTAATATGCAGATGGCTTTAGATTAGTAAGACAAGTACTATTTCGTCCTTGATTAATAATTTTGAGCTTTTGTCAAGATAGAAACATAAAAATAAGGATTTTTCGGGAATGCAACTATTTTTGAAGATATATTCTTAAACGACATTCAAAACATTTTTTTTGTCCTTCTTAATAACTCTATTGCATAATTGTTATTCTAAAATAACCTAACTTTTTCTTAATAAATATTCATTATTAATTTTTGAAGCACTTTGTTTGAAAAGCAGGTGTGAAAATCATATTTTAGTTTTCAATAAAAAAATATTAAATATTTTACGAATAGCACATTATTATTATTTTTTTTTTTAAGATTTTGCTATTTGGGTAATAAAACTGAAATATGTGCATACGTTAAAAGTTCACACAATAAATCTGTCACTCCTTTATGCAAATGCAATTTATTGGCGCGGCAATTTCAAAGAAAAAGTTATTTAACACTAAATTTTTCGAAATTAGGAAGGTATTTTCACCAAAATACATTTATAATCTGCACGAGTTGGTCGCACGTACACACTAGGAACCAAATTTGGTATGATAAATCCTTCAATGGGTAAAATTTCGAAACAAATATTGCAGAAAAAGTACAAATACAGATTTCGAAATATTAGCCCGTTGCATATGAAACCAGCTATATTTATGTGGAAAATTAAATAAAAGTTTGTCAATCAAAATATCTCTATTCACATGGCATTTTTTCGAATGTTTGACTTAAGCAATGTGTCTTTTCGGGATACGAACTTGGAACCCTTTGCGCAGTAGTCCAACGCACTAACCACTGAGCCATGGCACCCACAATCTTATGGACCAATAAGTCCTTTACGTTCTGTTTTCTCACATATATTTCGTTCATATCCCAGCCCTAGCACCAGCTTCAAGAACATTGATTGTGCTGTACGTTGTCTTCCCTTATCATGCAGCGTGGTATGGGATCATGCATGTATACCAGTGGCGGGTGTTTTGGGCTACAATTTGTTTTTCCCTGCATGAAAATGGAAAACTCCCTGACTCGGAGTCAGGGTTGGAAGTCTGCTTTGAAAAGTTCCCTGGGAAGCTAAGTTGATTCTACCCGTTTCCCTGACCTCTTCCGATTATTCCATAGGATCCACTTCATGTTGGAGGATCAGCACAGTGTCTGTTGGTTAAAGACATTGCAAGTTCCAAACGTCACGCTGCGTTGTGTATTCGCTGGATTTTTTCACCAGTTGAGACTTGCATCCTTGCACCAAAACTAAGAACAATCGTAGTTGGATATTTTCCAACAGCTGCTGCAAATTCTTCATAATCATTAAAACCTCTTGTGGTCTACCTCTTGACATTTTTTAAAAAATCCCCTTCGCCCAACTTATGCTTACGACAGAAAGGTGGAAAAAGTTGAGAAATGAATAGAGGCTGGTATGGTAACAAACAACAAGATCAGGGTCACTACTGGGAAGAGGAGGGAATATCACTAAAAGGTGATGGGATGTTACACAAAACTATCATCACAAGGGCTTTCCAAAACATTTGAAACAATGTGCTAGATATTGTCCGTCAGAAAAGCGATGTACTCATTCTAGGTATGACCTTTTAGACCAGTGGCTCCTAACCGGTGGGGCGCGCCCGCAGAGATGGATCTCGTCGCTGAATATGATCTTTTACCGAAATTGTCGAACTGCTCGAGAGTCCAGTCATCGAAGAAACGGCTTAGTCTATGGTTATTAATTTCAGGCCAAGTCATGACGCAAAATTCGCCTATTTGTGGTCTGCGAAAGGCCGAGTTCTTGTTCGTGGCGTGGAATTGAATGCCTCGGATTCTTCCGCACACTCTCACGGATAGCAGCGATATTTATGGAAGATCTTGGGTTTCGTCGATTGCTGACTGAACCGTTCTACTTAAATCTATCCACCACGTTGCGAATAGTCCTCTCGGAAGGACGATTATTATATTCCAAAAAAGGGCGAAGTGCTACATATGTTGTTTAAAGTTGGTAAATCCTTATTGGAAAACCATTTATTTAATTATTTTTTTTGGAAAAAGTATGTATTTCCGAATCTGAAAAAGGATCTTGAAGACAAGTGTATTTGTGCAAGTGCAATTTCTTACGGTCGTCTACGTCAGGGGAAGAGTAAGATTGCTCCAATTACCTCAACATACTTCTTTTAAATACACGGTCCTCTTTGATTTGATTTGCTACATGATACGAAACTAAAAAGTGCTAAGAATATAATCCCTATTCTAGAATCCCTTTCAGATTCTATCTTTCTCTTCCAGTAGCCATTTTCCGCTAGCTATTTGATACAGAATGCTAAGAGTCTATGCATTTTTTTTTGTACTGAACTACATATTGCTGATTGGCGGGGAGGATTCCGTCTAAAACGCAAGTTCTGCAGGTTCTGGAAGTGTTCTCAGAACTGCGTTCGATTTTGGAGAGAAAACAAAAACTAAACATCTTTGAGAGAGGAACCATACAGCAAAATAACTCCTCTGTGATTATCTTTCATTTGCTTTTATCAGGCTCTGGACTTAGTGTACTGATGGATGAATGCTGTTGCTATAAGCTCTTGGCATATACTTGGATTCCTTCAAACAGTGAAAACATCTCAATAAAATTTGCCTTTAAAGGCATGCTTTGTGGCAGTAAAATGTATTTAAACTGCTCAAATTAAGCCTTTCCTGGATAACGGATAAAAAAGAGGATCGGAAATATACTTACTTTCTTACTTATGTCCTCTATCCCCTTTTGCGTCTTAGGGTTTCTACAATGCCTACGTACCATGTGCTTCTGCTCTTCCCAATACTTTCCTAGTCTCCGTGCTTCCTTCTAAACTGTTCTGCGCCACGTACTCCCAAAGTATTGGAAACTCTTAACTCTCTTCACCATTTGTCCAGCAATACATATATGTACATATGAGTTGATGAGTTTGGTCCTAGGCTGATACATCTTTTTGATTCGTTTGGTTATAGGTTGAAAGAAACAATTATCGCTTTTGAATTCTGTGCTTCTCCAGTATTAAGGGTAGCACATGAATCTGACTCACCATATTTGGATAAGAACTTGCAGTATCATAGACAAGATTTTGTGATTTTTCAGGAATCTAATATGTCTAAGTTCAAAGCCACAGTATCACTATGGATATCATGACAGCACTGCCCCTGCCTAATGAGATGAGTAAGCTCGCAAGCAAGATCTCATGTACCTCAGTCCAACATCAAATACAAATTTGATTGTATAATTTTTCACACATCTCTATACTTATAGTTGGCGCCTTCAAAGGTGGTGTGATTTTGTAAAGAAAAGAAGAAAAAAATCAGGCAAACGACCTCTTCTAGTTAATTGCCAACATCCTGTCTGTATACAAATTCCATCATTAGCCGCATTCGGATTATATTCGCTCCAATAGAACGCAAAACACCCAAATGTTCCGATAAATAACAAATTTACTCCCAATTTAAATATAAATATTAGTTTTATTCATGAATTTAAAATTCCGCTCTTCAGCATGAAAAAAATAAAAAAATAATAAAAAAAATGCAAAACTTTTAAAAGTCCATAATTTAAGTAATATCCATCGTGTCGTCCGTCCGTCTTAAGATTTGAGTATAATATCGCCTTAAGCCGCTGTCCCATCGCTGTTGCTTCTCCATAAAGCCACCGACTTGAGCTCACCAAGTCAAGCTACCACCAAAAGCGATTTACTGAATGGAAACCATATCGAAGAAACTATTGAAAAAAAAAAAAATAAATAAAAATAAAACCTGAATCGATTGATATTCAATAATAATTTTTTGTGTGGGCGTTGTAGCTGTTTTTAAAGCGTCACACTAACGACGCAGTCGACACTCTATGAATCGAAGGCGAACTACGAACGGTTGACGTTTGTCACTTTACCCGGCTGCTGCCGATTCGGATGTTGAATGTTTATCCATCAGTTGTTGTTGTTTTCTTTTTTCAACTCCGTCATGATTTAGTGGTAATTTGATAGAATTTTACGATACAACTTACGATTTAATTTATAGTTAATGGCATACATAGATGTTGGTTACTGGCGGTGTGAGATGTTTGCTCGTACAGCTACTACACGATGGTTTAATGAGGATAAATGGTATGGTTTCTAACAGTCAAGACGGTATTATTAGGCTTTTCGATGTGCAATTGCTGATTTTCATAGTGACTCAGAATTTGGCTTACAGATTTGTTGTAAAGTAAGTTTTTTTTTTAAATACTAGTTGAACTAGTAGACTCGTACGTAATCCATTCTTCTGCAACACGTTGTTGGACCACATGGGCGTCTGTGATATTCGACGAAGGAGTTTTCGTTTGAAGTGTAAACTGGTAAGTCCCCTTAGCTTCTGCGAACTTGTAGCCATTAATAATGACGTTCGCTTGGAGGTTTTAAAAAGATATCATTTTCGTTTGCTTACAGTATCAATTTCGCCTCAAATTCTTAGAGCTCATAGCGTTTTGCCTGCTTTATAATTGACGTTCTGGAAATGTGTCTCAGCTCTTGCCGTGCTTCTTTCCCAACTGTTCAGCGCCACGTATTCGTAGGACCGCCATGTATCCTGTCATCTTGAGTAGGCAGTTTCCATTAGATCGGGTGGTTAGCTATAGACCTGTCACTCTTTCGGAGAGTGTGACCAATCCAATCTCGCCGTCGTATGGTTGTGCTTATAGGTTCAAGCTACTCGTTAGAGATATGGTTTGGCCAGAAAATCCTTAAAATATAGCTTAGGCACCTATTAACAAATGTTCGCAGCATCTTAGTGATAGTAACGGTCACTCTCTAGGTAGCCACCACATCCATATAGCAGCGCGGATTCAACGTTGGAACCGAACAGTCGTAGCTTGATGCTTAAGCTAATTATATTACTTCGCCAAACGTGGATAGCATCCCAAACGCAGATTTTGCTTGGTCTCTTCGGCTGGCTATAAGCAGTTCGGTTCCGCCATTGGTTGGGACAATACTTCTAAGGTATTGGAAACTCTCTCTCTCTCAACTACTCTCTCAACCGTTTGTCCAGCAATGCACATATGAGTTGGTGAGTTCGGTATTGGGCTGATCATTTTTGCCCAACGATGTCTGCTTCTCCCTCCGCATTTGCTGTCATTTTGTAAATGTCTTCAATCCTGTGAGACAGTAGGCATACATCTTCGGCGTAGTCAAGCTGTTTAAGTTCAGATGTAAGAACTTATCCTGTTGATAAAGACGCATCCAGTACATCGCTAATATGTATATAAGAAGTATTGGCGAAAGTATGCAGCCTTGCCGAACCCCACTTTGGACTTCGAATTCCTCAGAGAGCCTTCTTCTGTGCAAAACGTGACATGTTGATCCATCATATGTAGTCTTGATACTAGTTTTCAATTTATCAGGAATGAATGGAATCTCCTGCGCAAGGAACGCCAAATAATTCCCATTTGTCGCTATCAAACGCATTTTCAAAATCTATAAACAGCAGGTGAAGGGGTGATCGATATTTAACACATTGCTAGGGGAAGAACTGCAGTATGTTGATGTGGTCGACCCAGGAGGATGCAGAGCGGATACCTGCTTGTTCGACGTCGAGTGTGTCTTCAAAGTGTTCTTTAATTCGCTCCACGATGATTCTAGATATTATCTTGGCCACGGCAGGCAGGACGCAGATACCTCTTTCTATGTTACTGGGCGGAATATTTACACTTGTTCTGTCCCCATTGATACACAACATCTCATTGTCTTCGTTCAAAATTCAAAGCCGAAACTGATGACAGGAGGATCAAGTTCAGCAGCGATCCCATCAGAGCTAGCGGCTATGCTGTTTGTCAGTTGTCTGATGGCTCATTCAGTAGACTTATTCCCAACTATTGGTTCATCAACATAAGCAACTGCTTAGAAATTCTCTCAGATTGAGTATTAAAACGAATTGTCCTACAGCGTTATAGTATCGTTAACATGTAACGCTCTGTTGTATTAATGTATTTCACAGACAGAATCACAAATGAATAACGAACCCTTAAGATATTGATCATCTAAGTCAAGCCCTATAACTTTGATTACAATTTTGCTATTAAAATGGCAAATAAAAATTCCGGTCCAATTTTAAAAAACCCTCCGTCTGTCAAGGTTTAACGAACGTTAACACATTTTTTTTTCTGCTGTTTTCCCTACACTTTCACACTTTCATCTTGGAATAGGTATCCACATCCACGATAAAGTGTTGTTCACCTCTCTTGCGTACAATTATTGACATTTTCAGTTATTGGTCAAAGAAATTTATTTATCTGCAAATATCGTAGGTACCAACCATTTGGCATCAAGCGCTAAAGATCATCTATCCCCCAGCGGAGCATCGAATCAATTTCACGAAATAAACGAAATATGTATAATAAAATTTGCAGATCGGATAAAAACTGAATTTTAATTGAATCGTCGTCGGAATGTAGGTAAGTAGGGCTGTGCCATTAAATTCATTATTTTTGTTCAATTGGAACTCACAGATACACGCATAGCATAGCACACATGTGAGCTAAAGTTAACGAGGAGTTGGCGATAAATAGAGAAGAAACAAAATTTGTCTAAGGTCTCTCTGCTTAGATGGTGGATAAGCTTCGGCTGGAGAGTGGGGATGATGATCGATGGCGTATAGGCAACAAAAGCCAAATGGAAACCGAAATTAGCCTACGGCTCAACTTGTACTGGATGGGGTAATGTAATTTTTATTTTTTATTTTTTTTTTCCGTAGACCTGACCTAGTGAGATGAAATTTCTTCTTTCTCTTGATGTTGGTATTTCTCATTGGCACTTTGGGAGAAAAAAAAAAAGTAAAAATATAAAGACCAGGAACTTGTTGTTGACCGAAATGGTCAGTCAGGTGGTGGTATCTTTTATCCATTAGATAGGCTTTGTTCGCTATTCGATGTTGTTCTCTGGGGGGATTAAGGCAGTTGGAACTTGTTATTGAATTTTATAGTTTACCTCATGTGTGTGGTAAGAAAACCATAATAATATCAAGATTACTCTACTGTATGCCTCTGGGTTTTGTGAATTCTGGAATCGAATCTCTTCAGCTCTTCGAATACTGGATAACACTATATGCAAGCAGAAATGCATACCGCGACCAATAGGTATATCTGGGAGAAGCTAGGCCTCGGTCTTCTAAAGTTAGTCCGAGATTTTTCCAGGAGCTGAAGACAGCTAAGTCATTGTTCGTGAATTATAGAGGTCAGAATAGTGTCGATGTACAATGTGTAAAGCTATACATTTTCCTCAATCGGAATACACATGACCAAAAACCACTTAACACAAACATTCGTATCTACGTTGACAAAGGTCAATGCTTCTGCATCATATAGCGCAATCGACATAAGATAGAATGATACCTTTGTTCCTCGAAAGAGATCTTTTCTACTCAATTGTCTTCTTAGCCCATAAAAGCAGCGATTGTCAATAGTAGTTCTTCTTCCTCTATGTCCGGCCCTAGTTACGAAAAGACCTTTAGCTACTCAAAACCATATCTCTCCTTAGTTGGAAATTTTCTGAGGCACCGATGTTGGGAGTCCTTTCGTTTGTACACGATCTTATTCATCGCTGAACCTATCTTTCCAGATTAAGATTTAATAGTTATAAACGCCTCTGTGTGGCGGTGACACGTAAATATTATAGACGTATGTGTGTATCTGCACTGACTTTCGGAATTCATATGGCTCTCAAGTCGCTCCTTATAAGACCTTTTTTGACATGAAAAAGTTCGGTGGTCTACTTACTGAATCTTACAAAGCAGCAAAGATTCTTCATAACAGAGGATCTCTGCAAAGCTCGTATCGTGGTAGTCATCGATTTGGTGTTGGCAATGCTGCAAAGGTCTGCTATATTGTGATCATACTCAGGCATGCCGTTTTCCAATTACGAAAGGGGAGTATTTTAGAAGCTTGCAGAGGAGTATTTTGTGTCTGAGGGGAGCACAGGAGTATGGTTTGTGTTTTAAATTTTTTTTTCTCCTTAGTTTTCCATTACGCAGTTTACAAGACGCTTTAAGATTATTCCATCACTCTTTCGGACAGATACAAGATGAAGCCTTGTTCTTTATTTGATGCAAATACATAGGTATGTTCGTTGCATTTCGTTATAGTATGTATGTGAGAACAAGAAAGAAAGAAGTATTCCCGTTTTCACAGAAATTTCTTTTTCTGACAATCTGCTTGAAGAATGGATGGTGTCTAAGAAACTGGAAAGAAATGTGTGAGTTTTTTTCCATCCGTTTATAGTTCACAGTATTTTTTTGACATCATGTTGAAATTCTCTAGGGATTTTCAAATGAAATACTTCGCACCCAAACTTTCATAGCCGATATACACTATACACACACTGGAGCAATTTTACCCTGGTGTAGCCCCGGGTAATTTCTCCTAAATTGACAGCTCGCAAAAGAAAAATTAAAATTAGGTTTAATTTTACGAAAATCCACAAACACTTTTGGTTTCTTGTAATCCTAAAACGATTTATTTTTAAGTGTGTTTTTCCTCAACAGCAAAACAACAAATGAAATGCGGATGTCACACAAATTTTGATAGCTTGTGTATGTATAAGTTTTACCCCGGTGTTTAACTGCTTCGACACTGGATGAAGATTTTACCCCGTTTCTTACTTTACACTTCATCTTCCTCTTCTACAAATCAGTTTTACCCCCGGGGTATTTGTATCAGTGTGTGATGGCCCATGAAATGAAATAAGGGTGACAAAATAGTAAACATAGTTAGAGTTCCTTCTACTAATTATATGTAGTATTCTTTGGAAAAAATCAAAATGTTTCAAAGGGAGTAAAATCAGGACGATTGGAGTACTACGAAAGTACAGTCTATAAGAAGGGAGTACGAATACTCGCTTAGTGGAACATTCGGCAACACTAGACATACTTTCTGCCGAGGAAGTGAGTTGGTCAGATTCAGTTCCGCAGCCAAGCTGTCGAAGATAGTTTGCTCAAGCCAACTGGATACATATGGCTGATGCAATGACTTACCGAAACACCTACAGAAATCCTCTATTTCCGTTTCTTAAAAAAACTACACCGTTGATTTCAAAATGCCAACTTTTATGAGAACCATGAGTCCTACCTTTCTCCAGAACTGAAAGACTTTCCCCCGAAACAATTAATAAATTAGCCACACAAAATTATACACGCCCCCATTCATAAAATTTAAAAGCTCTTCAATGAAGTGTATCCGAAAATTTTCCTCGAAACTTATCAAAGTTCTAATTACGAAAAGATTTTCCCAGAAACCGGAGCAAACATTCTACCTCTATATACGATCAAAAAACAATTTTCATTTTCATTCATAACAATTCACAAAACCGCCCGAGCATAGAGCGCGAGCGTAAGCGCATCTTAAGATAACATTCATTTCAAATGCTCTACTGGTATACTATGCACTCCTACGTGTCGGTTAAACAAAGACACCCCCACCGTGCGGGGGGAGGTCACAGCAACTGTAGACGCTGTAAGCCAAACTAAAAAACAAAAAAAAAAAAAAAAACAACAAAACACACAAGCCACGACGGAACTTTGAAAAGTTGAAATTTTCCCACGGCATGAAAAGTGAAATTCTGAGAAGTACCCAAAACCTCTTTGAAGTGTGCAGCATGGCGCATACAGGAAGATTAGACCACAATTCCAGTCATCGAGTTTTATCATCTCACCCAGCGAGTGACATCAACAACACACGACACGCCAGACAGTTGGGCAACATTTCCATTTTTGTGGCTTGCTTTCGAATATTTGTTGCAAAGAATAAACAAATAAGTTTTTTTGTTGAAGCTCTCACATCATAAAGTCATAAACGGTGACGATATTTGTTTTCTGTTGTTTAATTTTTATTGTTAAGACCTATCGCATGTTGCTTATCATATTTCTGAAAAATAATATAAAAATTCTGATTGTAGAAATCAGTATTTTCAAATTATTCAGGGTACTTGCAGTTTACCTAAGATGGGTGGGGACTTTGTTTTTTTTTTTTTTTTTTGGGGAAATAAGTGCAATTTCGGCAAATGTTGCTCAATTGGAATTGATTGGTCATGCGATGGGAGAAACATTCATCCAATGCAAATATGGATTTTATAAAATATCAGTGAATGACCCTAGCCAGTTGAAAAGAGCAATTCCTTTCAAGTATATGTCATGTATATCATACCCTTCACCAGAAGACGAAATATTAACCTCCAAGCCTTTGCACTATACAGTGTTCAAATGAATACCTTGGGGTACCTATAGAGACCACAATTTGAACTGGAAGCCTCACATAGACAGAACCACTGAGAAGGCGGCAAAAGCCTTCTGGGCCTGCTCTAGACTCTTCGGCAAAACATGGGGATTGAAACCAAGAATAATCCACTGAACTTATCTCATAATCATCACTCCAATAATCAGTGCACTATAGCTTCAACTGCTATGTAACAATTCTTCCCCTAACATAGTTGGACACATGAAGATCCCGGAAAGAATTCCTCTGCTATCCAATCTAGCAGTGGTGTGCCTCTCAGACTTCATGCCCAAGAGGTCGCTATCCTAATCCGGAGCTTCTGGAACAATCAGCAAATCAGCCATACATCGAAGATGTCGAGCGGGTCTGGAGCTTGAATCTCTGGTCCAAACTACAAATTATGTATTCCTCTGGGACAAGTAACCATAATCTGTGAAGGAGAGGTCCTCTGTGTGTTAGAAGAAACTTTCGTAGATCACATATCAACATACTTTCAGATAGCCAGTCAGCTCTCAAGGCTTGTAGATCCTTTAACTTTAAGTCAAAGCTAGTCTGGAACTGCCTCCCAGTCTTTCTTGCAGCTTGCTACACACAATAAAGTCGCACTAATTTGGGTCCCTGGACATAGGGGCATCCGTGGCAACGAAGTCGCTGATAAGTTAGCCAGTCCTGAACCATTTTGCGGCCTACAAACTAACCAAATAAGGACAGAGCTCAATAGATGTGAATGTCAAGAAACGCTCTCCCACTGGAACTCTCAAACTGGCTTAAAAAATACCAAACAACTTCTGAAAATACAAATACAAAATCAAGCAAATCATTGACTTCCTAACTAGACATTGCTCTCTCCTAGCCTTGAAGTATAGGATACTTATCTTCCTCACCTTGTCTGGTAGGCGTGTTGCACCTCCCACAAAAGATGCATTCAAAGAGCATCCTTGCACAGGAGAATCTCAAGAAGCCTCTCCATACTTTTGAATGTAAAGGAGGCAAGACTTATAGGTCGGAAGTTCTTAGCGAGGAAGTGTTCCCAGGAGATTTTCCATTCTTTATCTCCACTGGCTACTGGTATATTCCATCAGTACCAGAAATTTCTGAGCTATCAAAGGATCCACAGAAATACATTTACACATTCGTTGTGAACAAGAGTTAGTAATGCATCGGAGTAGCATTCAATTGCCTTAAGGTCCATTGAAGAGTATTTCTATGGCTAAAGAGCTGCCTGACTATCTGAGCATAGAAATCATTGACATGTACAGTACAACAAGTTACAATAGGTACCTATACCTTGGTGTTGGGTCAAATGAATCCAGGAACAAGTCTATGCCATAGGTTGGTCACACTGGGTACCTGTAATACTGATATAGACTATAGCTTGTTTGCCTTTGTCTGTTCAAGATGGGCCCCACCATCCCCACCATATCAGCTGGAGGCTTTCTGGAGCTGAACCGGAAAAATCAAGTCTTAGGGGGATTTGAACGGTTCAAAACTTGCTGCCGGTTTCCAAACATTATTTACCCAGACAGGCTAAAGATTGAATTGACTGAAACGTGTTGCCAATGTTATGGCAAAAATTGCTGCAGAACGCTTTTGATTTTTGTAGACATCCCAGTCCCAGAGGACAACCTCGTCGTCGTTTTGGCTTTGGTAAAATCTATCCTGTTGGTAAATAATACGACAGTAAAGATACATGGCATACTCCGCACTATATGTATTATAAAACATATATACAAAATATAAAACAAAAATATATACTAAAATATTTAACTAGCTCACATCGTCGAACCTCCACCGCTCTCTTTCAAAATATATTTATAGTACATTTTTGTATACTGTTCTAGAAATATGAAGCAGAATATAGTATGCGGCCCCAATCGGAACAAATATGGTGTAAATCCTTTCCACAGCGCAAAGAAGCTCTCTCCTTTTATTATTTTAGTCAGAGCATCCAAAGAACCACTGTATTCGGGCTTGCCGTCAACATACTTCATATTTTGTATTCTAGTTTTAACAATATCGACTGGCAACGAAACTGTAGTTGTCACAAATCCAGAGACACTTGATGAGACTATATGCAAATTAAGGCCTTCTTTCATTTCCAAATGTTTAACAAACAGGCTTTTTACTTTTGAGTAAGTTGACAATTGTGCCATATTGACAACCATTGCTCTGAATACTGTTGGAAGGCATCCACGCCATAGAGTCGGTACTCCTTCCTCCTTTGTTATTCGTACGAGTGCGTCGACAAGATTTTTGTAATTTCGACGTTGTTCTTTTGGTAAACGACCATCAGACGTCATCCGAATTAGTACCACCTCAGCTGGTGTACCAATAAATGCACCAAAGGCACCGGCTACAACTCCCATTCCCATGAGAACTAAGAATTTTGGATTTCCAGGGTACTTTTCCTTGTACATCTCCATAAGACTGGTATAAAGTCCAAGTCGACCAGTAGTATAAGTTGCTTGTCGTAATAGTCCAGCTCCAATGCCCTTATATAATGCAAAAACTCCTTCTTTAGCGGCTACAGTTTGGAAACAATGAAATGAATTTTTATATTCCTTGTTTTGATTAAGCTGCATTCTAGTTTTCACAAGGTCAAGTGGTTGCACAATGCATGTTGCGGACATTCCAGATAATCCGCCGAGAACAAATTTCATATAACCTGGAACTTGAGATTTTGGTTTTGCTGGGGCTGCCATTATTTTAATTAATGTTTATAATGTTTCTTCTAAATATTACAATTTTAAGGATCATCACAATTTGTTTTGTATCTGACACTGAATTGACTTACTCAGATTCTAAATACTTGACTAAAAAACTTTTCATTTTAAAGGTGTAAAGTATGAAATACCCGATACAATCAATACGCATAAGTGGGGCCCTTAGAATTGCCCCAAATCGCAGCATTAGGTAGTATACTTCACCTACTGCTCTTAGATACACAGTGTTCATCCTTAGCAGCGATCCGTCTGACTGCATTTTCACAGAAAAGCAGAGAGCCATCAGATCCTTGGAATCGTATACCAGTTTGGCGCTCAGGTGCCAGGCCACAGATCAGTGCTGTAATATTTAAAGTACAAGTACCAATACCAGTACCGGGACTTGTACTTCAGTGCTATAGTATTTTTCAAGTACTTCGTCGCAAGTACCAAGTAGCGCGCACTTAAGTACCAAAGTACTTGAGCAGTAATTAAGCAGTATTTTTAAGTACTTGATTAGTTATTCAATTCCCTTGAAACAAGTACTTGGAAGTGCTGCTCAACTACTTAGAAATACTGCTCAAGTACTTGTGGAAATACTGCTCAGGTACTTGCACGTAAATTCTTGATAAATACTTGTATTTGCACTTCTTCAAGTACCAGTACCAGAATACTGAAGTACTAGTACCTCTACCTAGTACTTGAGAGGACAGAAGTCCTACAATACTTAAGTACTTTACAGGTCTGGATAAGATGGGGCTTGGAACGCCTTTTTGCTACTTATAAACTATTGCTCAAACTACATTTGTAGATGCTATTAGGAAGGCCAACTTTCTCTGGAAGAATAGTGATTTCTACAGAATATCTAGAGAACTTTGGCCTAACTTAGGCAAGAAGCATTTGAATCTGAGTCTTTCGGATCTGAGTCCTTACGGGATCCGGGTTGAATTGGTCTGGAAACTCGACCTCCGAGCCACCTTTCAAATGATTTTTGAAGCAGGTATAGAGATGAGGAAGAAAAGGAAACTGTCCCTCATCTTCTCTAGAACTGCCTTGCCGTATTGACAAAGGGGAAGCTCAACCTATGTACTCGTATGTGCTTGGTGATCTGACGGATTTACGCAAGAGGCATCTATTAGGCTTTTTCAAGAGCTCCGGAACTCTGGATTCCTTACAGGACAATTCAAGCCCATTCTTAGTGAATCAATTAAGGCTAAATGATCTGCTAAGGAAGGAGTATTTGGAGATTCAGACATTAAGAAACTGATTGAAGATGTATCGTTCACATCTACTCTGAGCCTGATAGGAAAAGAAGCATGGTAATGCGTTGGACTACTGAGCATGAAGTGTCAGGTTGGAATCACAGAGTGATTGCGCCATTGTGAGGCGATGTGGTTCGTGACCAGCCGCTAGGTGGAAATTTATCGTAAGACGTGGTATTTGGCCTGCAAAAGGTTTGTCGTATTGATTATATAGCCACCAGAATAGTAATAAAAAAGGCTCTCGCGTAAATGGGACTTGAAAAGGTCCTTGTGTTCAGCTTTAAGTGTTTGTGTCAGTGATCTGTCAACAATTTATTTCCCATGAATGTCTACATACATACATATATGTACCATTGGATGCACTATTAAAGAGAGCCGCACCAGAGCTTCTACAACAACTATGGTCTCATGGATTTAACCTCCATGGGAAGTTTAAAGCCCACTTTCCTTGTAATTCGGGCTAACTTAGATGACATTTTGAGACCCAGGTATGGCCTTCAAAACGAAGACTTTTGCTAATCTAATATCGACATTTGTAGTCGCAGTTGGACAGCACTTGAGCCAACCGATTTGCGTATTCAAGAATTCTTCGAGCTCGTTTGCTAGACTGACCAACAGTCTAATTGTTCTGGGTCCAAGAAACATTACGATGCATTCCGTTTGTAAATCTCTTGCTTGAACTACTTACTCCTCTCATTGCTCTCTTAAAGTTTCCTGCCACAAGAAGAAAATCAATAAAATGGTTTCACAATGCAGCTCTAGAGTCAAGTTTTTATTTTTACTACGAAACCTTGAGAATGAAGTCACGTCAGCCGCCAGAAATATGCATAACCAAAATACCGGTGACAAAATTCCTTCACCGCTGGATATAGGTCCAATTCCAATGTAAAGTTCAATTTTGTAACACCAAACGCGCAAAAAAAAAAAAACAAACAAAGTATCTTGCACTAGATTTGTCTATAGGCAAAAAAAATAAAATCATAACAACAGATACAGATATCCCGATGCTGCCAGATAAAATTCGGCATCCGATCGCTCACAAAGCAATCGCCTGGGTCGTATCTTTTTCGACAGCGCAAAGGCACGTGATCACGATCCCAAATGTTAAAAACAAAAGGAATATATACATATATTCAAAAGTCAACCTCCATCGTGTCCAAGTTTTGGCACCCTACCACTACAAATTTCACATGAAAACAATAGACTCTAAAAATAAAAGAATAAATCTGTATCTATCGACGACTAGGTTTGTATCTGTGAGCATGTGCATCCACTAGAATGAATCCGATACGACCGACGACGATGGCTACACAGAGGTCGTCTTCTTTGCGCCCAACTCAGCGCGATTAGATAGAATTAAGATCGATTATTTGATTTGGAAATAATTTGATTCTCGACAACCTTCAGAATGTGACTTCAGTGACAGCCGTGGTGCGGCAAGCTCGATCATTAAGCGGCACAGAAGAAAAAGTGAGAAAATCACTCTTTCGACACCACAGCAGGGGAGATACGAGTAGACCCCATCTTCACTTGGAGCAGAGGAATCAAATTATCTCTTCACAAAACTTGATTAGTTAGATGGATTAAGTGGAGAGACACAATAAAACCCTTTCGCTGACAGATAGGTCGACACATGACGCTGGTGTCGACGACGGTGTCACCGCGCGAGCCGACCAAGTGATTGGTTTTCCATCCCGTCGATGAATTGATTTTTCTTTTTTTTTCTCTCTTCACTTTATGGAGATCACGAACTCGTCGTCTGAAATGTCAGGTTAAGAATCTCGGTTCGCGCTGGCCCATGTTGTGCAAGTGCGCTGCTGCGCCGGCGCGCACAAGAGTGCCGAATATTTATTACCGTTTTGGAGATTTGGCCGCATTGCATAAAGAAAATCAGAGGAAAAAAATAAAAAATCGATGAAATAAATTTCAAATCAATACGATCGATGATGGCGGCGATGACGGCGGCCGTTGGAGAATAAAGAGTACGCGCCGCGCGTCGATTGAAAATTCACAGTTTGTGCAATGTGCGGGGGGTCGGCCCCAAGGGGGAACATTTGCTCCCTGTGATTTGTGTTGGTCTTACTTTTCTTTCAAGTTAATAGGCGCCATCTGGCATGGCGCATAGGTGATGAGTTTTCTTTTAGTTTTGGTCGTCAGATCGCCGATTAAACTATGGGATCGTATCTAGTAGTTTTTTTTTTTGTTTTTTTTTTTTTGCGATTTGCGACAGTGTGGCAGATGTGACGAGGTGTTGAGTTGCGCTGGTGATGGTGATGGATGATTTTGACATTGCATTGCATTTGACGACTCGTTTTGGAAGTTAAGTGTTTGATTTGATCGCAGATGGATGTGATGTGATGAATACGCAAACTCATAGCAGTTTTGAAGCGCTTTAAAGCAAAAAAATAATCCTCAATCTGATGGAATTTCTTAATATGGAATGAGTCGTTGATAATTGGACTGTCTCTTTTAAAATTCATAAAGAGCTTTTCGTGAAAAGTTATTGGTTCTATGTAGGTATAAAAATGGCAGTAGAAATGGCATTCCAGAGAATGAGGGGGTTCATTTAAAGAATTGTTCTGCATCGGGTGTTTTTAAAGCGATGACTTTCTTCATTCCGAGAAATTGATTCTCGCAATTAGGAACTCACTTCGCTATGACAATTGTTCTTGAACAAGGCCACATCCCTAAGGGTAAAAAAAGTAAACCAACCAAAGTCAACCTGCTTCTGCTAGGATCTTTAATGCTATGAGATCTAGCCAGTCAGTGAACTGCAAGTAAAATGGAATAGGTCACTCGATGATCATAGAGAATAAGTATTTCGGCCATGAACCCATAAAGGACAACATAGTAACGGAGAAGCTAAAGCTAGATCTGCGTTCTATATTGACAAGCACCTTCATTGAACCGGTAGGTATAACAAGATTTCCACGGCTTCTAGACCACAGAGATGTCTTTCGAGTGGAGTGCAGTACTGATAAAAGCTGACTGAGTGCTTGCACTAAACTAAAGGTGGCTTGAGCTGAAGCAGAGGAGACATCGGAGGGTGATGTGTAACTTTTGGTAAAATACAATACTTAAATCCCAGCCGAGTTATAGCTGGACATTCGCACAGTATGTAATGGGCCGTTTCAGTGTCTTTAAGACACGTGTCCGACTGCATAGAGCCCATTTTCTTGAGATGATAATTGAGAGAGCTATGTCCAGTTAGGAAGTCAGTGATTTGCTTGACTTTGTATTTCCTCATGGAGAGCATTTCTTTTGTTTTCTATTTTGAGTAGTTGATGTATTGTTTGACATGTTTAAAACCAGTTTGAGAGTTCCCGTGAGAGAGCATTTCTTGACGTTCCCGTCTATTGAGCTCTGTCTTTATGTGATTAGTTTGTAGGCCACAAAATGGTTCAGGACTGGCTAACTTATCAGTGACTTTGTTGCCACCGATGCCCCTATGTCTAAGGACCCAAATTAGTGTGACGTTATTGTGTGTAGCAAGCTGCAAGAAAGACTGGGAGACAGTTTCAGCTTGACTCAAAGTTGAAGGATCTAAAAGCCTTGAGAGCTGCCTGGCTATCTGAAAGTATGTTGATATGTGATCTACGAAGGTTTCTTCTAATACATTCTTTGACACAGAGCTCGATAGCGAGGACCTCTGCTTCAAAGATTATGGTTACTTGTCCTAGAAGAATATATAGTTTCTAGTTTGGACCAGAGATTACAGCCTCAGACCCTCAGGAGTTCCGAATTAGGATAGCGACTTTTTGAGCATGAAGTCTGAGCGGCACACTGCTGGATTGGATAGCAGAGGAATTCTTTCCAGGATCTTCATGTGTCCAACTAGGTTAGGGGAAGAATTGTTACATAGAAGTTGAAGCTTTAGTGCACTAGCACCTGCAGTCTTCATAATAGTTCTGTGGAGGGGTGGAAGGTGTAAAAGAACCTCCAGCACAGCTATCGGGAAGGAGCGCACAGGCTAAGCGTTGTATGATTTGGATTATGAGGATTGTGGGAACAAAATGTATGGCCTACACTCCAGTGGTGTCATACAGTTTCTACACGCAAACCTTAAAGAAGACATGAAGTGCTTTCATAAACTTGTAATAGCTTTGTAATTCACGATCACTACCAAGCTCAGCGTCAACGTTTCGCATCCTTCATAGATACATACTTCCACAGCGATCTTTTTGTTTTACTGCATTCGAATTAGAATATTTCTATGTTTATTCGTTTGTATCTATCTGAGGCGTCTCATACAACAGGCGAGTTTAAATTAGATTTTTTTTTTCTCCTGTACTAGATCGAATGACCATAGTGTGACCACCCCGACACCTGGAGCGTTAGCTCACACTTGTGATTTTCATTGTTTATGATCTTTGTATGAACATTTGTTTAAATTGCAATTGCATTTGCACGATTGAACACGACCAATGGATGGTGTCATGACAGCTGGAGGGTGTTTTTTTTTTTCTTTTTCATATTTTCTTTTCTTTTGTAACATTCAAATGTTTATTGAATGCCTTGAGTTGGTTATAACAGTATTTTTCGTAGTGATTATCTTGAGGTTGAAAGGTCTATCGCTATAAACACTTATCGTGGTTGAATTTGACTGAATTGTGAGTACTTTTTAGCCATTTGCAGCAAGCTTGCTCATATTTCATATCGAATTAGTATATGTACATATGTGTGTATAGTATAATTTAATTGGAATTCAAATTAACTTAAAATGCGGCCAGGTTCTAATTTTGTATGCAAATGTTTGAGTAACTTATTTAATTACATGTTGTTGTCAACTTAATATGATTGATCGAATTAGCTTTGTAGTTATTAGCGAATCTCATTTAACAAATTAATAAGCTGACCAACTATAGCCTTTATAGTTAGTTATATAACTACAACACTCAGTACTATATGCAAAAATACCAAAAGATACAAAGAAATAGTTGTATTGATGAAGTTGTTTTGAAGTTTAGTGAAGTGTGTTTCTGTTTACTGAAGTCTAAATGCGTAATTTCGATTTGTAACTTTTTTTCAAACTCCAGCTCAGATAGAACAAGGATCTAAACAGAATCCCCTTCTTCTCTGTCAAAAATATACACATTCTTTCGAACTGATAAACTATTCCAGTGAATTAGAAACAAGTGCAAAATCTCCTCTGTAATTTGGACACAAACCAAAACCCTCATGACGGAGTAGAGAGTAATTGGAAATGATGATGAAGACTGAGAATAAAAGCCAGTCGGCGGGTCTGTATGACTTTGAATGCATCCATAACAGCTTCTTTCACGACGTGTGCAATGTGCAACCTCCAACAGGGATACATACAAGCAGCCACCCATTCATTATTGGCATCATGAGTCTAAAACCAATGAGGGAACTGGGTCAGGTATTTACTTAAAAGACTTGAACCTAGAAATATGGATTTCTAAAATTCCCGGACCCATGAAGTTTTCCAGGCCGAGGTTCCAGCCATGCTCAAAACTGGGATACTACTTGCGATGGGATCTTTATCCAACAAGGATATCGCCATCTTAATTGACAGTCAGGCTGCGCTTAAAGCGAGTATTTTGTGATCAAATCTGAGCTAGTCAGGGATTGCCGCCCAATACTCAACTCATTATGCACGCAAAATCGCGAAAGATTGTGCTGAGTACCTGGAAACTGTGAAACTGGCCAAGAAAGCTGTGGAACTCCCATCTGGGAACTTTATAAACAGCATCAGGGCAAATCTGTGTGTTGCCAGAAGAAGCATTACCAATTGTATATACTAAACCTCTCCATAAGCACCCCGCACTGCGCTCTCAGGCTAACGAGTAAGTACAACCATGGGAAGTTTGTTGCAGATATTTATGGGTTATATGGGCAAGGGGTACTTTTTATAAGCCCCCCTATGGGTAACACAATGGGTCAGTGCTAATCTGAGTGCGGCGGAGGTATTTCGTTTCCTCTGCCAACCCACATACCTAACCTAACCTAACCTAATTGTATATACCACTTGGCTAACCGCAGAGGGGCATAGGGTATCCAGAGCCATATGGCCTGAGATCAACCATAGAACTTTGATCGGGATCCTCTCTGGACATTGTCTTCTGAGAAGGCACACTAGTGGACTAGGTCTATCAGAATCGGATATTTGTTGGTATTGTGACGATGTACAGGCCTCAGACGATATCACGCACATATTGTGCGAAATTGAGGATACTTCTAGAAATATATTTTTACATCTACGAGTAGGCAGGCACTTTCTTTTAGTAGATTGGAAGAAGTAGGTTCATGTAACCAACCGAAGGATATACTTCATTTCTGCAGAGCAATAACATGCTTGCGCGACCTGATTAAAGCTTTAGGTTTCTTTCTACCATTTAGGACTCACTTAAGGGCCCATTATGGTGCCTAGTGTTTTATGATGAACTCATAACCCTTTCTAAACCTTAAATAGCCTAGTATACAGCTATGATCAGTGGAAATAACACGATGATCCCAAGCTTGTTCGAGACTAATTTCCATAATTTTTGTAGATAAGGATTCATGTTAGCAATTTCCTAAATGTTTCTCTTTACACTCAGGCTCACCTGTTGCCTCTAATTCCCCAGGATAGTATTCCAAAGCAAGGACTTGCCAACATCACCAACTTTAACCTCCCACCAGCCGTTAAACTGTTGCCCTCTTTGCTTCAAATTTATTTCCCTAAATCGATGAAGCATGAAAATTATGAAATTCATTTTAAATTCCTTTTTTTTTTCTCTCGTGCGGGGGAATAGCTGTTCGTTCTCATCGTTGACCCCATTCAATGATTAAATGCACGTGAAGAAATCAAAAGTCATTGAGCATGAAAATGGTGCTGAGAGACCAGGGTGAATGGTTGTCTAACTTCCGGCGATCACATCAAGTATCCTGGGTAATGGGTACATTTATTTCATTTCATTCCCGCACGATTAGTAACAATTATTTTTGGAAAACGTATTTCATATTATTTTCTTTCTTAAATGAAAGTATCTACAGGTAAATTTATTCCTCAATCGGTGAATTTCGTCATCCGTGTAATTTGTTAGCCTACATCACCACCGTGTATGTAGTGTGAGCGGTTAATGTAATTCCAGGACATGAGTGTAATTTCACAGATTGCACCCGATCGGTAGTCAAGCAAACGCCTGTGAGTGGTAATTAAAAATGACTGTTGCACGCGATGATGATCGAGAGTTGTTTTCTGCAAAAAAAAAAGAAACGATCGAAACGAATGGGTTTTCTTGTAATTACAGTCGATCGTTGATCGAATTTATGTTTGTTTGTGTTAATAGTTTAATCGATTGGATGGGTCTGAGTGGGTTTAGTAATGATTAGTCATGGTCATGCAATGACATTGTCAGCTTGATGTGATCATATCCATGGTTTGATCACCATTTGTCCGTGCTATGTTCATATGTATATTAGTCTTCTAAAATTTGGTTGATATGCCTGTGATCTCTAGTAAGGGAGCGCCATTTTAATACCATAAGGCACGTGACCTATGGTATGTAGATAAGTATGTATGTTTGTAAGTGGTGTGTTGGCAACGCTTTTCTTCTCTGCTTATTCCTTTAGTTTGTCAAACAAGGACCCGTCCAGTGTAAGCTGTATGACTTTATATACCCAGATATAGACAAGTGTGGGACTGTTTCCTTTTCATTAGCTGAATCAGCTATAATGCCTAGTCTGGTAGCTTCTTGAAGCCTAACTTGGACCACATCTGGCTTGATCTGTCACAAAATCGTGCCTTAAGTCATATTTCATTGGCGCTAATAAACGGCCATCAACGATCAACCCATCTTCAGGCCAAAACTTTGTAAGCAAGCATATCCTCTATGTGAAACTTCCAGCTTGGTGTTGGGGCAATTGGTTGTTTAGCCGCTCAGTTTTAGTGTTCAGGTATCCTTGAGTTGATGCTCAGTCCACATCCAGTGGCCCATGAGGGCATTTTCAATAATCTTACTGATCACTGAAGAAAACATCGTAGACTCCCAATACTACCACATCCTGTACGTCGTGAACTGCAGACATAATTTCGTTGATTAATCTAAGTCCTCAGGAAGAAAATATGACCCCAATCTGAGCTGGGCCTCTATAGTAGGACTGCTGTTTAGAAGGGTTGATTGAATCCTTCTAGTTCTTAGGGTAGTCCCTATCTTTCGCGCGTAAGAAAAGCATCTTGATCGGAAAGACATGCGATCAGATACTGCCCTACCGTTAGTTAAGCCTGATGTCTAAGACTTCCTTCTGTTGTCTGAAATTTTCCGAACGTAGAAAGATGACGCGACGCTTGGATTGTTATCTCTGTTAAAAAAAAAGTTTAATAGAGTCTTAGCACGTTCATTTATTTCAGAGAACGGACGTTAAACCGCAATCAGTCGCATTTTCTGAACAGGTAACAAGTTCCTAACTAACCACAGAGAAAGGACGTATATGGCGTCGGACAGTCAAGAAGTAAACACAGTAAATGAGGAAAAGTTGGACCGCATTGCCGACAGTAGGTTAGTTAAGGCTAGGATTAAAGAGGGTTATGAGTTCATCATAAAATACTAGGTACCCTAATAGGCCTTTTACTGAGCCCTAAATCCTAATAACCTAAATCACGTCGTCCCAGCATTTCATTGCCCTGCAGAAATTAAGTATATCCTTCAGTTGGTTACGTGAACCTACATCTTTAAGGCTACTAAAAAAGTACCTGCCTAGATGTAAAAATCTATTTTTGGAAGTGTCCTCAGTATGTGCGTGATATCCTCTAAGACGTGTAGATTCTCACAATACCTACAAATATCCAATTCTGATAGCCCAGTCTAGTGGCGTGCCTTCTCAGAAGACAATGTCCGGAGAGGATCCCTATCATGGTCCTGATTTGTGTTCTTGCCAGATCTTTTATGGTTGATCTCAGGCCATAGGGCTCTGGATAACCTGTATCCCTCTAGATTAGCCAATCTGCGGTTAGCCTAGTTGTATATACAATTGGTATTACCTCTCTTGGCAACGCACAGAGGTGCCCTGATGCTGTTAATGCAGCTCTCTTGGCTCATATATCGGCGCATTCGTTCCCCTAACTATGACAGTGTCCAGGTACTCAGCATAATCTTAAGCGATTCTAGCACTTTGAGCGCAGCCTGACTACCAATGAAGATGGCAATATCCTCGTTGGATATAGATCCCATCTCAGGCAGTTCCTCAGTTTTGAGCACGGCTAGAACCTCGGCCTGGAAAATACTGCATGGGTATGACAGTAACAGGGCAAGACTTTCAAAGGTCCTATCTTCATAATAAAAATAAATAATATTAGATAATAAAACAAAACATATTTTTTAAAAAAAAGCAGCCTATGTTACTTTCATGAAAATAAAGAATATTATAAAATTTGTTTCACGTCAATCGGCTTAGTAGTTTTTGAAATTACCTACGGACACATGTTTCGTCTTTATGTAATGGTAATGAAATCACTAGGTGGAGTTGTAGCGCTCTTGAAGATAAGTCGAAGAAAGTTCAGTTCAAGAAGCGTTTCGATTAAGTAAGTACTTAAGTTATCCGAATAAAATACTGAACAAAAAAGACTCAATGAGAAGGATAAACTGGATCAAGAAAGAGGGCTGACTTTAGTTCTCTCATAGACTTTAGTTCTCTCATATTCAATTCCTCTTTTGAGACAAAGAAGAAAATCCGTAACTGTTCTCTAGAGTGCACATTGCTTTGCCGTCGCAGATACATTTCTCAAAATTGCTGATCGATTAAAGTGCTGCGGTAATTAGTCACACTGCTGCGCAGCACTCATCTGGTGCAACACTGTCGAAGTATGTAGTTACATTACATTTCTTGTCCCTCATCGTCATCCTCCCACCATGGTATCTTAGATACAAATTTATAAATAGTTAAAAAAAAAAAACGAATAATTTCCAGACAATAGTTGTATCTACAAGCATGTATCTACATCTATGTCACATAGAAAAACACCACAAAGTAAAACAATGGCCGACGGACTACTTTGCATACACGGCAGAGCGGTGGCGGGCGCTTAACTTAAAGGGAGACTCTACATAGAATATCTATTTCAAATTGCTTCTCTTACCGCTTGGATACGTTTGACAAAGCACAGCGGCAGAAAAAGACAACAAAATGAGAGTATCTATTATAGGTACAAAAGAAAAAAAAAAAGCTCTCGCATTTCACAACAACTTGCTTGGCCGTGTCGCCCGTCATGCGCATCGCATAGAATTTGTATCTAGATACCCTATTATTTTATTTAACATTTTTTGTCTTTCTTCCACGTTTTTATATAGAGTTTTGTTATATATGAAATTTGATTTGTTAGATATATTGCAATCGTGTATCTATTGCACTAAGAGCTTAAGTGTGTGTGTGTGTTAGGTAAATGGGCATAAAAGAAGCATGGAACCAACTGAAACAAAAACCATGTGTAGATAGAGAACTGTATCACACAAGTTGTAGGTAATGAGCCAATCTTGTCAGCCATTTTGATGTGGTGGCTTTAATTTTTCTTCTTTTTTTTTTCGCTTTTCGGTTCGTTTAATTAGTTAAGAGCGGAACGAAATGTTGAATGGCAAATTGTTGACTTCTTTGTTGGTTGTTGGATGGTCCATTTTATGATATGTATTGTCATTTGTTGCTAATGCGATTGGCTGAGGGCATGGGGAGGGCTTCTGTCGAAGCATTTAAGTGGTTTTGGGACGTTCATTATTTTTTTTTTTTAAATATTTTATGAGTGTAATTACAAGAAGCATTTAAAGTTTTATGTTTTGTGATGTTTGGCATGTTTCAAGCATTTTCTTCAATTTCTTTAAACACAACTATTGACTGGAAAGAGTTGTAAATTGTTAGCCGCTCAAGCGAATAATTTCATTATTAGCCACTGTTAAGCTTCAAAACTTTTATATGTACAGTGTACAGAGGTTGATTGGAATGTCCTAACGGTAATAGCATATATAATGACAGAAATAGCTATACAAGCATGTAAATAGTTGGTATTTTGCTACAAAAACGTTAATTCGGTAGGTAGGGACCTACGTTTATGTATGTATCTCAGCTTACTTTAGTTTTTTTTTTCTTATCTAAATATCTAAATACATGTTCTTTTACTCAGGCGGTGTTACGTTTCAATATTTATTCTCTATGGGTGGTGTCCAAAATAGATGAAGAGGTTTGTATATTATTTTTGCATTCGTTCATAATTCACAGTATTTTTTTACGCTGAGTATTTTCGAATGCTGTTACAGTGTGACCTCAATAAAAGCAACTCTCGATACGCGCTACTCCTTGACAAAAGCAACACCTTAAATTAATCTAAAATCATAGTATTGACTCAGTAATTGCAACTTTAAGAAAAAGTTACTTGATCAACGCAACTTTTGTATGACATTAATTGTTATTTAGTTCATTGTTTGCATCTTTTTCTTCTTGATTACTTTTACTTTATCTGGTTAATTTGACGCTATATTTTGGAACTAAAGTATGTATTTAACTTTTTGGACAACTTTTAGCCCCTAGAATTTTTTGACTTGGTTATTGCAACAACGCAACTGCCCGAATTTCTATAAGTTGCTTATATTGAGGTCGCACTGTACTATGAAAATTAAACTGCCGCTTAAAATTTTGGAACCGAATCTCTCATTCAATGACTGAATCCACTTACCACTAAAAATGGCCACAATTAGATCATACTACCTCTTAAACATCCAGTTGTATACCTTTACACCTAAGTTCAGAAAGGAAGTTCACCTCTAGGAGGAACCCTCGTAGGTACGTAGGTTTCAGCGAATTGTGAAACACGTATAGGGTAACATCAAACTGAGACACTTTGCATGAGACAAATTGGGCTTTTGTAAGAGACCGCGAATGCAGCTATCCCATCAGCCAGATCAAGGAACAAAGCTTTGTACTTTAGTGGAATAAAATACTAGGCGTTTACATACTATATTGGGAAGTCACAATAGGCCCATAGAGGCCGCAGTGACAAGGTGTCTAGTTCCAATCTCAACCTCTATCTACCTAATCGAGGGTCCTACAAACCAAGTTTTCACTTTTAAGGCTGCACCATGGATGTGTACTCCGCATATGTAATTCTTAATAGCTGGAGTGTTACAAGCATACTGGGTTTAAAAAACTCGTTGAAACGACTACACACTTCAAACCATTCTCCTCGGGACTCGGGACTTGCCACTAGGTGTTAATTCCCGTGGGTGATTAGCAATTTATTCTTGGTTATTCTTATTTGCGAAAAGGGGCACTGCTTTTGACATCCTTCTTAGCCTCTGCTTAGGTCGTAGACTTTCGAAAAATGTAATGTTCCTTGTGAGAATGGGACTGGAGGCCGAGAATTCTCATCACTCATCTCTGTACCTTTCAGCTTCTGACCGCAAGAAGAAGACTCCACCTTGAGTCTTATTTTTTCGAAGATCTCAAAAATCTGGCTAAGAGGAAAGTCAGACGTACTCTTTCGATTTATCAAAAGTTCCGATTGTTTCAACTGAACCCAACTTGTTCAATTATTTGGTGCATTGGTGTTCTTCTGGACTTCTGGACTTGTGGTTATATTATGTTGTGGTTGTTGCAGGATTCGTGTAGTATTGAAGTGTAGAACTGATCCCGCGGTATCACAAAGGCTGTT
Source organism: Chalcosyrphus nemorum (assembly GCA_949716465.1). Classification (NCBI taxonomy): domain Eukaryota; kingdom Metazoa; phylum Arthropoda; class Insecta; order Diptera; family Syrphidae; genus Chalcosyrphus; species Chalcosyrphus nemorum. Next base: position 28,728,140 of record OX454334.1, read on the forward strand.
TGTGGTCTAGATGTGTTTGAACCTAATTGTATATGTGAACAGCCTCGTTAAATTAACCCAACCTATAATGGGACAGAGCTCCGGGCTTGGCAGATTTACAATTCCCATTGCGAAGCATTTACACTAGGACACAATGTGCTCAGTATCCTCCTCTTCAGGGCATTCCTCTATTGTTAAAAGCCTGTTAGCAGGCGAGAGTTTTCTCAAATGGATCAGGGCAGCATACAAAAGGATTAAACCGTACCAATCTAGATAGTAGTATTCTCCTTACGTATTCTAGCTCGTCGAGACTTGGCAGATTCCGAGGAATCGCTTCCTTCATCCCTAAAGCCTTTTTGCAATCCGAAAACTTGCATAATCTTCAGTAATTCAACTGGTTATTAGGGCAGCTTCAGACTTGTGCTCAGCTAGCTCAGGCCGGCCCTGGCTCTAGTCAATTTTTGATTATGGCGACACTACTTTCTAGTGAGTTCTATCTCGTGGGTATGCTTGGCCATGGCGATATCGACAGCAAAGCCGGTCACCTTAACTTCTTGGAGTAGCGTTAGGCCCGAAACTCCGTCGTAAATATTACTCCATAGAAGTGGTTCAAGACTGAGCTCTGCGGAACTACCGCGGTAATGTAGTAGTACCTACTTAATGCCATCGTCGATCTAGTATTTCAGCTTCCTAGGGCTAGGGAGTCCCAGAAAACGTGTTCGACTTTTGAGCTTTCCACAGTAGGTACCATCCCCCAAAGTCTATTCAAACCAAGGAAACCACTGGATCGTCTAAATATTAACCATTTACACTGTACTGTGAAATTCCATCATTCTATAGGCTAACAAAGGTACCCCAGCCTCAGTGATTAGATATAACTTGACGTAACGCCTTAGAAATAAAATCCCAAACAGTCTCTAGTCGATATAGGTGTATCTTATTCGTATCTTATATCTACGGAACAGTTTGAGTTCCATGCAAATTTCAGCAACCGGCGACATTATATTGTTATCTAATAATAGCTCCAAGCATATCTCTAACTTAGTATCAATAAACTTTTAAGACCTCTTCAATCCAAGGACTTATGTACATTGCCGCCAGAATGACCTGTGAATAATTCGAAAAAAGTTATGCCGTCACCACCTGAAAACTCCCATCCTATCCCATAGTTTCATGCATCTAATTAGCAGATATCTTACCACGAATATCTTTCACATCGAATTGTGGACATTCCTGCAACAAGATACAAGCTCGCCTCGAGCGCAATTCACAAAACTTTGCCATTGTCGATGCCATGGGAATTTATATCGACCGCCGATCGATCTGAGAAAAAAAAAACAGAAAAAATATATTAAAAATTCATTTTTGTTTTTCTTTTATCGATTCAACTGCATAGATACTCCCATGAGTATGCCTCAGATATATGTATTGGCACACCGCCTACACTATCTATTTTATGCCAAGTAGATAGATACTGGAAAATGGCACTGAGATTGCATATCGATTTTCTTGTGAGAACGATCGCACATTAAGATATGAGCCATCCATATTGGGGCACATCCCTCGCCCTCCACGTTCATCGAAATCAATTTATGACTAATTCCATCTGCAAAATGGAATACAGTATCCATACGCAGGGAACCACTTAATTATGTGCGATTGCGAACGCGCCACCAACACCATTTCGCAGTGGTAAGCGATTATTTTAGGTGTAACAACATCCTACTACTGAGGATTTTTTGTACCACGCATCCAGCAGATAGGTTTGCAGATAGCAAGATACCCCATTGAAGATGGCAGATGAGCGCTAGGGTTGTGGTAGAAAAAAATCTTTCATCTTATGCACTCATCATTGCTATGATGACGAAGGAGATGAGTGGTATGAAGTGTTAGCCCACGCTCTAACAATTCTATTAACCATGTTTGGCTATCGTTTGCCGTTTATCTCGTTCCGCTCCCTAATAATTGCGCAAAAAAACACTACGATTCTGGAAATACATTTGCAAATACACAGAAAGCGATGAAGAACATGGGATTATTATTTCTTGCGGCAGGAGGAACTCAAGGAGGAGAATTATGTATGTCTGCCATTAGTTTGGTTCAATGAGGTGTTGGTTGTTTGGTGGAAGTACAGCGGCTCATTTGCCGGTGCAAGATGAATTGCAGTCAATTGAGAATACCGCCTCTGCATTTTGAGTAGAATTGGGTTACATTAGAGTGATGTGATGCAAACATCTCTGTTAAGGTGATGAGGTGTGTGTATCGACTTGGTTTGTTCTATGAGTTGAGAGGAGATTTTTCCGATTTAATTGGCAATTGGCGACGCGTATTGCTGGAAGGCTTTCCCACGACAAGACATGGTGATGACAAATAGCCATCAGTATTTGTGGGGGGATATTTCATAATTTAGTGAATGGCTTAAGGAGGAATGGAATTATGAGTATACCATGGCTGGACAAGCTCTGAGAAGAAAACAGCTTGACATCTTTGGTTTGGGGTCCAGTAGCCGGATGTTAATGAACAGTCACACTTCGACTAGTGTAGGTCCGTTGGAGAGAACTCTTCTCTTAAACCAATGGTTGAGTATTGGCAAAAGCAGTCCAGCGGCATGACAGAGGTCTAGTTTGTGATATCGATTGTATCGGTATAGGTACTTGGTACTACTTGTGTCAAATGTCCTTATTTAGTTAGGTCCGTCAGTTTCACAATTCGTCGATATGCCACAATGTGACTATACTCAGTAGCACTATTTGATATGCGATAGTCTATACCTAGTGCTAAAGACGAGGGCTTCCATGGCTACTATCGCTAGCCAGTCAGCTAGCATCTCTTCTTAAAGTCAATGACCTTTTGCCCAACAACTTTAGCTCAATTCATTACCATGTACTGATTTATCTCTCTGCCTGCTGACTTGAACTTCTTCTCTGATTATAGTTCAAATAAATTTCCTGAATCGGGCCGATTGTGCGCCCAAGTTCTCCCTTCGCAAAGCCTAATTTAAAGCAATTTCGCCGCCCGCATCTGAGAGAAATCAGTCGAAAACCGCTTAACAAATACAAATCCCTTTGGAACCTTTTCAATTATCCATTTATCCAATTATCCGCCTCGTCTAACGTGGGCTCGCATCCAACGCATACCAATTGCTTCCTCCTTGCCGCCCCCAACACCACCCATAGTGGAGGAGAACTTCTTTTGCATATCACCTCCTCATCGATTATGGGAATCTCATCGTGCGAACGATTTATGGCTCTCCATCATCCGCCGCACCACTTCGGACGCTGCCGCCGGCAGCATTTCTCCCATATGTCAGACAGAATAGTTTTCCAATTTATGCCGGTTGGCCTCGATGCCCGGTGTCTGGCCAAAGGAAGCCAAAGGCGCAAATGATTTAAGTGTGAAATGAAAATGAGATATCAATTCCGCGGCAAAGCCGGCCGCTCGCTTATAGTAAAATTGAATCTAGCTGCGCAGTCGCAGACGCATTACACAGATACAGGAGGAGTGAGAGCTTGCCCACCGACCGCCGCATCTCATACGCGCTCTGGTCGATTACCAATTTTTGATTCTAATGGAAATCTCACCTCTCGCGCTAGATGCCGGTCGATCGGCCACTACAGGGACTGCAACCATTTGTGGGGACATTTGTTAGAGCGGGTAGCTCGTTTGTTTGTCTGTCCAATCTAATGCAAGGCAATATGTCCGAGTTGCGGATGCATAACACCTCGCCGTAACCCCTACACAGATAGGTACCTACTACTATGTATAAAAACTAAAATAAAACCCAAGGTACTTAACTTTCGAAGCGAATGCATTTTCGCAGCGGTTGCCCAATTATTATTGCGTTCCGCGGACAGCAGCAAGGCACAGTGCGCGCGGTTAGCGATGATTAATAATGTCGGCCCGTTTTTGGTCTCCATATTTTGTCGGAGGGAATGTGCTGAACCTATATTGGTTTGAAGCGGGTCACACAGGGAGAGCTTGCGGGCGTGAATGTTTTTTCGTTTTTGATTGGAACGAATGCAAATTTTTGGTTTTTTTTTCTCGAATTCAGAGGGGAAATCGACCGCGAATTGATGTGAAGTCGGTGCACTTTGTGCGGTATCGACTGTCAAAGGTCGTTGCAACTGGGAGTTGATGTTTGATTTGGTACAATAAGGCGCTGATTTATTGCACTTCAAATTCAAAATAAATAAACGGAGGACTGGTGAACTCCAGGGATTCGATATAATTTGAACACCTCATTTGCATGTGACATGATATTTTTAAAATTTTGTACGTGGGCCTAGAGAATAGGACTACCGGAGTAGGTATTGGGGGAATTCTCTAACAAAATCTTTGCTGAAGCTAACCCTCCCGCTGTTATCTGTTATCTGTTATTTGAATTGGCTTACGTCTATATCCTCCTATCCTATTTTTCTTATTCTAATGCAGGGCATACTCTAAACATCCATCCACTTTCATCCAATGTTTGTGCACCTGGTTACGGATCTTTTCTCGGTGGCTTTCAGCTTCGTGCCAACGATGTTGCATGGAAACTTGTGACACATTTAAAACTGGTACTCCATTTTAGGTGATGGGTTTGGACTGTTTCCGTAACTTTAGCTTAGCTCAGCTCTTTTGCTTCTCAGAGGACCATGTAGGTTGGGTTTTCTTTAGAAGTGCATGAGAAGTGTGTTCATGAGAAGTGTGTTCCTTCAGGAGTCTTCTAAAAGTGCCAATACCATTGTCAACCTCAGCTCATCCACAGTCTATGTTACTGGTGAAAGAAGATGTGTCTTGGGATACCTTTCCAAACTCTTCAACTTGACGGGTGCTACATTTTCGCATGGCCTCGTGGTTCAACCTCTTCTCCATGGTTGACGGCATTGCCTATCCTTTTAACCTACCATCGTAAGAGCTCTTCAAATCTTTGTAGTTCTCCCGCACTTTATAAGCTTTAGAATCATAGTGCTCAAAGTATGCCATGACCGGATTTCATGGTAAAACCTCTCAAGTGGAATGTAGAACATATTTAGAATATTTTTCAGTTCACTATCAACCTATTTTTGAAATATATTTTCTATGGTCTAAGCCCTATTTAACGAATAGGTTAACCAATATTGTTTTTGAATGTCTAAACCGTCCCTGGATTCTTTGATTGGATTCCGATTGTTCGCGTATCATCATTCTTTGTTGGAATTCAATAAAAAAAATGCTTAACGTCGTTAAATCGCAGCTCTGTGGCCGCCGAGTAATATTACCGAAAAGACTTGCAAAAACCCAAATCTCTAAATTGACTGAAGCATATAGGGTATTCTGCACTGCGACCTAGTGGTCTATTGTACCCCTCGTCAGAGTACCCCTTCGTCTTCTTTGAAATTGTGTTTGACAGGTATGCACTCTTACTTAGCTTAGGTGATAATAATTCCCTTTAGAGCTCTCTCTCCCGACCAGTTTCTTTTAAGAATCTAAGAATGAGAAGTGAGTCCAAGGTTGGCATATTCTTTGCCGATATTTGGTGTATGCCCACAGGACTCTAGGAGGTTCTCCGAAGTCTCATTTGACTCATTGCAAACTCAGCAAAGGTCTTCATTTGTTATACCTAGTTTCCGTAGATGCTCCTTCAGTTTGCAGTGTCCTTTTAGGAAGCCAGTTCTTGCTGAGCAGATGCAAGCTTCGAATCTGGTTCACCACTTTCACCATGCTATCGCACCATAAGTGGTCGTAGGCCTCACAATGGCAGTGTACATCAATCTTAGTATTTTTGGATTGAGTCCCCACGACTTATCCGCTAGGTTCCTACATTTCACTAGTGGTCCTGGTGACCTCCTAAGGGTGTTTTTTCTAGGCATAGCCCTAGAGACTTCATTTCCTTTACCGGTGTCAGTATCGTGCCCGACAATCATATTGGTGTTAGTTTCTGGGTTTATGTTCAACAGAGGGTTTCCTTAAAATTTCCCCTAGCTATCAACACTTTGTAGTCGAAATGAGCTTGACAGTTGATTCCGAGGGTTTTTTAGCCTTTCAAGAAGTTCATTCACAACAAGACACCACATTATAGGACCTTAATGATTCTTTTTGATATTTGAGTTTCTGTTGATCTCGATCTCAGGAACTCATACACCTATTTGCATACTGTTGCACAGACCCTATCTAAGGCTCGCTTTATAGGTTCATGCGAAGTGTTATCAATTACCCTTCGATATCAAGGAAGGCGCAGATTACTATCTCTCTTTCGATTGTCTCCGTCAGCTGGTAGAGACCTGTCTCCGTAGATCTCCCCGCTCTGTACGCATGCTGACAAAAGTCGATTAGGTATGTATTAAGTACATCTTCCCTTAGACTATTATCCACAGGTTTCTCCATCATCTTGAGAAGAAACGATGTTAGGCTGATCGGTCTATGTGACTTCTATTGTAACTTTCTTAGAGAAGAACACTTCGGTACGAACACAACTACCGCCCGTCTCCGCTGTTTTGGGATGTATCCCTATGCAAGACTAATTTTGAATATTTTAGCTAGGTGCGGCAGTAGTTTATCTTGCCTCCTTCGAAGTAGGGCTGGAATGATACCGTCCACTTCTGCCGACTTGAAGGGTTGGACTTAGCTGCTTGCCAAACTATATCTCGCTCCGGAAAAGATTGCACTTGCTATTTCCAAGCTTAAAACCGAAATAAACTGGGGTCTTTCACAAATCCGTTAAACTGCTGGGATACGCAGACGATATTGACATCATCGGAAGATCCTGTCAAGCCCTTCGCAAAGGCGTTTACGGTAACTAAAGGGCAGGCGAAACGAGTTGGTCTTAAAGTGAATGAAGAGAAGACGAAAAACATTGGGCAGAATGTCACAGTTGATAGCTATAACTCCGACGTAGTTAAGGAATTCACCTGCCTCGGAACAGATATAAATCCTAAAAATGATACCTTTGTAGAGATCCGACGAAGAATAACCCTAGAAAACCGCTGCTACTTTGGTTTGGCGAAACAACTGGGTTCAAAACTCCTGGACGATAATTAAGAAAGCTGAGCAAATATTGCACCTTCGAACGTAAAATACTCCGTCTGATATTAGGTCCCTTATGCGAGGAGGACGAATGGAGGAGAATGTACAACCGCGAACTCTATGAGCTGTACCAGGATGTGGATGTAGTCCAAAAAGCCAAGATACTGAGCTACATTGGCTCGGCCACATCGAGCGAATGGACAACAATGCTCCAGCCAAGAGAATCTTCGAATCCCAGCCCCCAGGTTCGAGACGGCGAAGAAGACCGAACCTCCGGTACAAAGACCAAGCTGTCGCGGATGCCAGAAAACTTGGTCTTCACAACTGAAAGCAGCGTGCCCGGGACCACAGAGGATGGAAGGCAACGATGTCTCAGGCAGGGACTCTACAAGGGTCGGAAGCCCTTTAAGTAAGTAAGTAAACTGGGGTCTTTATGCAAAAATTCTCCTCCGACTAGTGTTACTGATGTCCAGTTGCTGAGATCTGTTTAGGTCTGGGTCTAGGCGAACACAATGCAAAATGAATTAAATTTGCAATATTTCCCAACGTTGTTTAGGCCGAAACCGGAAGTATAATATTGCGTTTCTGTCAAATTTTTAATCGCACAAGTGCTGTCAGTGTTAAAATATCCTATGATTCAAAAGAAAGCCAACAGATGGCTTACATACACCCTGCACCAAAGAAATGAGTCCACTTGGTTGTAAAGTGAACCACTTCATTCTGATTATTCCGGAATTTGAACTTTTCTGTTCAAAAACAAAAATATAGACCACTTTGTAGTTTCTAACACCATCAATACAGTTCTGTATACCTCAAAATAGATACCATTTCCAAGAATAGAACCTGCACTAGTCCAAATGGGGAAAGAAAAACAATAACTTTCCTGTAAAATAAATACTCGTATAGTCGTATATCACCATTTCATCAATTGAGGTTACAAAAATCCTCCGGCGCATTATGAGATACACAATTCTTACGGCCAGAGCCCATTTAACAAGCCCTCAACGTTGTTGTTACCTCTATAAACATTGTCATCGGACAGATCGTATTGGTGGTACGAATCTCTGACAAAATTCATAAAACAACAAAAAGAAAAAAAAAAACCAGATACATTCTGATAATTATTCAAGATGTTATCTCATCGCTAAATATGTTCACCCATATGTGTGTGTGTAAATGTCCAATGTTTGCTCATGTTCCGAGTGAGCTGGCTGGCCATCCGCGGCGGCCAATGTCGGACCATGGAGTATCGATGACTTAAGGGCTCCCCGGAGATACTTGTTCTTTCTTCTTCTGCGCTTAGGTTGATTTTTTTCTCATTTGATCACGCGGTTTTGTGAAAGTTTTTTTTTGTTTTTTTCTTCTTATTCCATACCATCTGGATGTTGATGGGAAGGGTGACAGGAGGCAAGGGTGAGAGAGATCGTGTGCGTATGGCGTTTTATAGTAGATTTTTGTGAATGAATATTAAATTGTAATGGAGATGGAGAATTCGCGCTATGAACGAGTGTGTAAAGATATTTATGGAACTTGTTGAGATACAGACAAGGAGCAAAAGAAAAAGAGAGAGAAAAAAAAACACTGATTGTTGGACATCGAGGATGTGGTGGAATTGGGATCGTAAGAGGCTGAATCGCATCAAGCCGGAGGCGTTTTGTTCATGTCAATTGGTGTGTAAGCTTGCGTGAATGGCATTAACCGTTGAACTCGACTTTTGATTGGATTTTCATCAAAATTTACTTCAACGTTTTATATATACATGTAGATGTGAGTTTCTTATTTAAGGGAAACATTAGGTTTCACATAAGGGACACATGTACGTTGTTTATATGGGCTATAGCAGTTGGCATCCCAAAAATAGGACATCCTTTTAAAGCTGAGATTAAGAAGACATGGTATACGTAGAATTTTCTGTTACTCAAAAACTTAAAATAAAAACATAAGTGCCAGATCTTATTACTCCCTTTTGCTTGAAGCTACATTCGGTAAAGTGCGTAGGTTGACTGGGTTGAGTTCTGAGTTCTTGAAGTCATGCTCAACAATGAATTTCATTGTCTTTTCCACTGGCATGCTGGAGCGCTCCTTGAGGAGAAATGCATCCCCGGGAAGTATGGCAATGGCATAGTCTTAGCTTCGCCAAACCTGGATCAAAGTTCCACCTGTTTTTCGCTCTCTTATGGCTTTTTTTCCGGCTTCGAGCATAAGTGTGCATAGTGGGATGTTCAGCTCGAGATAGAACTTTCTTTTTGCTAGTTTATTATCCTCCTCATTTCCCCGTTTTCTGTCATGTGTAGGGATCCAGCATAATGGAACCCTCCAAGAGCTTTAAGACCCCTGCAACAGCGTCGCACAAGCAAGCAGGATTTTATTTCTGTTGCAGACTCATGGGTTGCTGATGACACTGGAAAAACCTTCGACGCCCATAAATACGACACTATTTCCTACCTCACATTGAAATCCTTGATCTCCAGGACATTTGGTACCAACAAGAAAGCGCTACTTGCCACAAAACTCGTGAAAACATTGCTTTGCATTGCATTGATGAAATGGCCATCTAGGCCGTGTGGTATAAGACCTCAGACTTTTTCCTTTGGGACTATGTTAAGTCCAAAGCCTACAAACATAAGTAAGCCCTATATGATTGAGGAATTGGCAGCCATTATTCGACGAATACCACTCGAAATGCTCAGACGCATCATAGAAAATTGACACTTCAAAATGGATCATGTTAATCGCAGTTATTGTCATTGTATGTGAAAAAAGTCTAATAAAAAATAAATTTCAAGAAAGGTTATTTTGTTTAATAATAAAGAAAATTCCATTGAATTTCTTAATTTTTCAATTTTTTTACCTTTTAAAAAAGTACCTTTAAATGAATCAGCCTCTAAACAGTGACTCGAATTATTTGCTTTCCAATAAAGACTTCCTGTGACTGGAAGAAGTAACGTTATATACATACATATGTACATACAAAAATCCCTCTCGTTTTAAGCCTTTAGTATAGCTTGGAGTTTTACTGGGATATCTCTGAAGCGCGTAAGAAATGGCAACAAAGTCGGGCTCCGCAGCATAAATCACACCTTAATCGGTTGTGCAACTCACTAAAAAAGGCTATTAAAGATCTAAAAAACAAAGAAATAGAAACTTACCTTGAAAGCTTATCGGCAGAAAAAGATTCGAATTATTCGCTTTGGAAAGCTATAAAGGGTATTAAAAAGCCTATAATACAAACCGCACCAATCAGGAAAAATCAATACGAATGGGCCAGGCATGATAAAGAAAAAGCACAAATTTTTGCAATGCATTTGGAAGATACTTTTAAGCCATTTGACGGACAAGCTCTTGCTCAAGATGCAAATACGTCGGATATAGACAATATTGCAATAAGATATGCAACACTAACCGAACTTAAGGACGAAATTAAGAAACTCAAACCCAAGAAAGCTCCTGGATACGACTTAATCACGGGAGAGGTTCTTAAGGCACTGCCAAGAAAAGCTTTAATTAAGCTTCTCTTTATTATAAACGCCGCGTTTAGACTTGAACATATTCCCAGCCAATGGAAAGTAGCGGAAGTGTTAATGGTTCTTAAGCCCGGTAAACCACCAACTGAAAAATCGTCATATAGACCAATTTCACTTCTTCCAATTATATCTAAAGTATTCGAGAGAATTTTAATTAGAAGAATACAGCCGATAATAGAAGAAAAGCATCTCATCCCGGATCATCAATTCGGATTCAGAAGTAAGCATTCTACAGTTGAACAAGTTCATAGAATAACAGATGTAATCGAAAGATCTCTTGAAGAAAAAAAGATTTGTTCAAGCGTATTTCTTGACGTATCTCAAGCTTTTGACAAGGTCTGGCACGAAGGCTTAAAATTTAAATTACGACAAGTTTTGCCAGAACACTTATATAATATTCTAAGAAACTACCTTACGAATAGAGTATTCCGTGTCAAATGTGGAAATGAATATTCGGATTTTAAGGAAATAATGGCTGGGGTGCCGCAAGGAAGTGTTCTTGGTCCACTTTTATATCTACTATACACTCGTGATATACCGCAAGTGGAAGGAACGAAGTTAGCCACTTTCGCCGACGATACTGCTATATTGGCAGTAGGTAAAACGGTCGAAGAGACTACCGAAAAATTGCAAGAGGCATTGGATAGAGTAAATGAATGGACAAAGGTTTGGCGAATAGCACTTAATGAGACCAAATCTGTGCATGTAAATTTTACTAATAAGAAAATCAATTATTTGCCGATTTTTTCGAACTCGGTTCAAATTCCGTTCGCAAACGAGGCTAAATACCTTGGAATGACACTTGATGCAAAGCTTAAATGGAAATCGCATGTAAAGAAAAAACGCAAAGAACTAGAAAATAAATATAGAGATATGTATTGGTTACTTGGAAAATATTCCAAACTTAATGTAGAGAACAAACTGCTTTTGTACAAGCAAGTGCTAAAACCAGTATGGACTTATGGTATACAACTCTGGGGTTGTACCAAAATAAGTAATATAAACATTCTACAAACCTTTGAAAACAAAGTGCTAAGAGGAATTGTTAATGCGCCATGGTATATTAGAAATAACGATATCCACAGAGATCTCGGCATTAAAACAATCGTAGATGAAATTAGAAACTACGCGAGAAAGCATAAAATTCGACTAGAAAGTCACGTTAATATCACAGTCCTTCAAGTTTTGGATGAAAGTAATCTACTGCGCCGTCTTCAAAGAACTAAACCTCTAGACCTGGCGCGATAAGTAACCGCGTCTAAACTGCGGAACTAGCAGGAGTTTCTAATGGGAAGCTAACCTGCCAAATGTTCTTATTTCGTTAGAAGAAAACTGCTTGATAAGTCGAACACTTAGTTGTAGTAACAATAAAAACCAACAAATACAATAGTTTGTTGAAGGGAGGTTTTTTAGTGGGTAAGAATCCCACACTACTATGAGCACGCGCTGGCGATCCTCATAGTGTCTTTTTGAAGATTTTCACCTACCCTCGGAAAAAAAAAAAAAAAAAAAAAAAAAATCTCTGACTCTGATAATTTAGATAAACAATTCTGTGAAGCCCTTTAGAACCTGCAACAAGTTATAATTGCAAAAAACTCTTTATTCGGGTGACCATTCAACCGATTCACGTTACGCACCAGCAGCAATCTACATATGAAACCCCCAAATAGAACCAAAATTACGCACAAAGAACCAATTCACCATCATACAAAAAATTTCATAAAAGAACCAAAATATTCAATGGCCTTTGACTACTGATTCTCCCCTCCATTGAGTCCATTCACTAAAAGCAAAGTCCAACAATTAATTACCCGCAAATCCTGTAGTCCATCAAAATAATGGTAAAAAAAAAAAATAGTTTTCCATGCGTTTTCATGCTTCACTAGCCGCCACCGTCACGTCGCGTTTGTTCAGCCAAAACAGAACGACACACAATCGCGATCTGTTCAAATGATCGTCATCAATTCGCCCTCTATCTCTCAGGCGTTTTTTTGGTTTTTTCTCAGAGCTCTTTAGACCTCATCTTAGTTTACAACATTAGCATAAAAGTTACCAAGTCCAATGAGCCCTTAAGTGCTGTGCTGCGCTGCGCTAGTTCCGGACTGCACTGTTCGAAACGTAATTTAATTTCACGGTAATTTGAGATCGACAAACAAAAGAAGGGGGTGAGTTGTTTCTCACGCATGCAAATCGAAAATCGAGATCTGTTCGGTCGGTGGGGAGGGGGGGGGGTGAACACATTCTTAATGTGTGTCACCTGAAGTCGTGCAGTTCAGAGGTTCACTTACCTCGCGTTAGGTTATGTTTGCGTTGACATTAGGGCCTGTGTGTCAAAGTGTTTCATCCCCCGCGCGAGATTTTCCACCGTTTGCAATGAAACTGAGATACTTTTTTCTCTTATTTTGGTTCACACTACCTATAATGGGGATGATGAGATAGTTTCTGAGTTGCCATATGTTTGCATAGCATGCGAGTGGAAGTGTGAGTTGGTCGGATGCAAATATTGATTCTGCCGGTATTCTAATTTTACAAGGCGGTCGCTTTTTTTTAGAAAGGCGTTTGTTCTATTTATTGTCTTTTTTTTCTCTCTATTCTTTGCCTTCTTCTTTGCTGTGTAGACCGATGGAAGGCGCATGATGTACGACATTATTTTGTTGTAAATATTGAATTTTTGTTTTTTCCGACGACAACGACGAGTGAACGGAAATCGATGGTAATGGTGAAGGAGAAAGGGTGATGTTTCCTTGAAATTACATAATTCCAAGGAAGGGGTTCTTATAATAGATGTGTGTGCGTAAGTCGTGAGAAAATTACTATTTAAATGGCTTATAAGGGACATAGAGGATGTTCTAGTCCTAAATTGAGGAACACAAACTATCTGTTTAAAAACGAGTGGTCAAAGCTCATAGTCTGGTTCATAGGTAACTAAAAGTTCTTTTTACTACTGAGGTTAGTGCATTGGACTGCTGCAGATAATGTTTCAAGTTCGAGTCACTGAACATACCTCCAAGAGTATTTCTGTCATGGGAAAGCTGCTCAAAAATCAGTTCGGATATGACAGTTCTGTACAAGCAGAATTCCCTAAGGGGATCGGTATGCCAATTGTTACTTGTAAACATCTACTTAAACTGGACGCTATAAGGAAGGCCAACGTTCTATGGGAATAATGTCCTTTCAGAATATCTAGAGAATTTTGGCCCAACCTTAACCAGAAGCGATCAAATGAACTCATATCTCTGAAGCGAACAATGCCTGATCGGCGTACATGCCAGATGTTTAGGTCTCCCTTCAAATGATTTCTGAAGTCGTTGCAGGGAGGAGGAGGAGGAGGAGGAAATGATCCCGTATCTTTTCTGTAGCTGCCCTGCTCTCGCATCAAGATGGAACCTCCGGCTAGGATCCTATTTCTTCGATAATCTTGGTGACCTGACGAGTCTACGCTTTATCAAAAGCTCCGGTTGACTTTCCTGACTTATCAGTTTAACCAGCTACTAAGTGTCTCTGTTTGTTTGTAGCCTCCTTTATTCTATCCTCGTAAAGGTAGTAGTTCTGTGTTGGTTTGTGGATCCAGTGGCACCACAATGGGTCTTCTTTTTAGGTCTAAGTGCTCATCTGTATCTGGGTGCTAGCAACTATTCTAACCTAACCTATTCTTCGTATTACTTCGACTTGTATGCCATTAGCCTGTTTGAATAATATTTCCGATGGGCTTCTTTAACAATGCTGTCTATTGTAACCATTCCAGCCATAGGAAGTTATACGGAAGCCCCGCATCTCTTTTAACGCCAATGTACTTCAACTCTGGCTTATAAACAATAACGTGATCACCAGATTTTGAGACTATATACCTCGTCTCCTGCAGTATACTTCTGGCTTTTCTTCTGCTAGTCGTAGTCCCATGCTCCATTGCTGTCATGTTTCATATTTTCATGGAGTTTGGTCACTACAACGATTGCTATATCATCGGCGAAGAAGATTAAGGGTTTCCAAGTCCGAGGACGTCATCATAGATTCTGTTTCACAGTCATAGTACGGCGACTTACAGAACACTGTTTATATATCTACATACATATATGTATATCTGTTGACCTGTTTTGAAGCTATGTATGTACATAGTGCTGTCGCCTGCCTTGATGGTGATAGTTTTTGTCTTTTTACGTTGTTTATTTGTTTATACCCTATCCTAAGAGTATATTAAGTTTGTTGGGCTCCATCCGCTCTACATGACCCAGCCAACTCTTCTGACCAAGTCGGCGTTATATCTTCTTCGCCACTCACCGTCTAAGCAGATGGGACCAAAGATCACTCGGAGTACTTTTCTCTAAAAATAACCAAGGGCATCCTCATCCGATTTTGTCAAAGTCCATGCGTCTGCGCCACACAGCAAGGCTGGGATCCTTAGTGTCTTATAAAGAGTTAGCTTAGTAGAAACGCCGATTGACAAAAGTGATTTTTCGTTTGATCTCCCCACTGGAGTCATTCGTGGAACTCACCTTAGAGCCTAGGTAGACAAAGTCCTTTATCAATCTATTCTGCCATTCTGTCCAAGACACCGTTGTTGAGTGCTCTATTTTGTAGACAGCATATATTTCGACTTAACCGCAAAACCCATCCTTGTTGTGTCGATCTCAATGCTCGAAAATACTCTACTAATGGCCCGCCGCTGAGTTCTTCCGATTATGTCAATGTCATCGGTGTAAGTGAGGAGTTGTACAGACCTGAAAAAGATTGTACCTTCGGCGTTGGCATGTAAGTTTCGTACAATTCTCTCAAGTACTATATTACTGCTTGTCTAAAGGTTTTTTGACATCGAAGATTTCAGGGAGGATTTGATGGAGCAGCGAGCGTTCTCCATCGTCATTCTGCATAGTCGCAGGAATGCCAAGACTAGACATGGCTCTGTTTAACTCTGATCTGTAAACGCTATCATAGTTAACTTTAAAATCGATAAAGATGTGGTGCGTATCAATTTTGTATTCGTGGGTTTTTTCCAAGATCTGCCAAAAAGTAAGTATTTGGTAGATGGTGGACCTTCCCGGCCTAAAACCACACTGATAAGGACCTAACAGGTTGTTGACGATCGGTCTTAGGCGTTAGGATCGGCGATGTTGAGGAGTTCAGGGGGTCTCCTTTCATCAGGATCGGGCAAACGACGCTGGGGTTCCATCCATCAGGCATATTTTCGTCCAACCAGATTTTGCAGATAAGCTGGTGCATACTCCTTACCAGCTCATCTGCCTGATTCCTGACTCTTACCGTCCGTCCGTATGTTACCAGTTTTTGGACCTTAAATTTTGGGCTGAGTTGATGAAATTTTGTATACAAGGTCCTTCTAGAAGTAAGCAATACAAGTATAAACAAATTTAAAATACGCTCACGCCCATTTTACGACGAAAAAGTTACATTTTTAGTATATTTATGAAATGCTCTACAAAACTTCTGTATATTGCGTATAGCCACGCCCGCTTTTTCTGAGCAGTCCTAGAGAAAAAGCCTTCCGTAAATAAATAAACGATTATCCGAATGCGGTTATTGAAAGGCATTCTTTTCGGCACAAATTGCGGAGCCTATATCTTCTAAATTTGCCTGCAAACAGAACGTCTGACGGTTTATTTTTTTACCAAAATCTAGCGATGGATAACATGTTATCTGAGTGATGGTTGTGACATTAGTCCAATGGATTTATTTTGGATTTAACACCCTATTTTTACCGAAAAATCTAACTGAGGTGGAGCAAGCAGGCTTAAGTCGCTTCCTTACTAGTTTTGTTTAAATATACATACATATATGGTCTAGAGTTATCCTAAGATTTGAATCAACACACAACTAAAACTACTTCAAACAGAAACTACTCTCCATGATGGTGTATTCCATTCCACCCCTCCACTCTCCACATTTGAGATCTCAATTAATTAATGAACATTTTTGAAATTGAGTGTTCTTTCCACCCCCACACGTACTTACACGCAAAATAATTTTAACATAAACACCACCCGGGGAAAAAGTATAACGTGAACTTATTCAAAATGTTAGCTCGAGGCTCGCACAAGAAGGAACTCACAAAGAATTCGGAAAAAAAAAACTATTTGATGAATGAGTATAGTTCAGTGGAAAAAAAAAAGTATCTCGAAAATATTAAAATTCAATTCTCGTTACCCTCTGACAGTTTGTTTGGTGTTAAATGAGGGCACATGTCGGTCAAAGAGGCCAAAGACTTATATTTCTTTCTTTTTACCATAAAGTCACATTGACGACCATCATCATCATTCCGTGGAATGATGGAAACGAAAATAAATAAATGTCCACATACAGGCAACACACAACAAACATTCAGGACACGCTATTCACGTTTATTTATTGTACTGAGGCACGCGTCGCTTGTTATCGAATTACGGCACCCGATGGGTCAACCAGATCATCATCGTCGTCGTTGGTTTTTTGTTCTAGAGGGTTTTTTTTTTTTTTTAATTATCTGCTTTACGTGAGGGGATGAATGTGCGATAATAGTATCTTCAACTTCAGTGAGAATGACAAATGTTTATCTTTTCCACACCAAAAAAAGCCCAGACGGACTGGTAGCATGAAATTGTTTCCCAACACTCGACTGTGGCTGTGGTAACAAATTTCAATCAGAAAAAAATGCCCTCATTGTGTACCAAGTGTGTCCTTAACGCCAGCGACAGCTTCACCATCAATTAAAAAGTAGGTACCTCCATGAGGCAACAATCAACAAATCAAATTGGCAAAATGCGACTTGAATCGATTTAACGCGAGGACCCTACTACGGATACTCGACATGGGACTGGGACTCCCTCCTTCCTCGTTTCTTTTTTTTTTTCCAGCATAAATCACAACGATTATAATTTACAAATAAATCGACCGGAATAATAATAGAAAATTCAGATATTAATCTTTTTATCCCCTTAAGGCTTTAGATACTTTAGATATACACGGTTATTAGCCAAAGGAGGACGTAGGACGTTATGACGGCCAAATGATAGAAAATCACCGCCACAATTGGGTGCTAAAGAGATATCTGCTGCGCGGTTTCAAACAAGAAACCATAATATCTATGTATCTCGCTCGAGACTGCGACAGATACAAATTGGATATCGCCCATATAGATTTCCCTTTAAATTACCTCCTTGGGGTGTACCCCCCCGTCCGAAACGTATCCATGTGCCAAATAACAATGGCTACGAACCTAAACGGAGTATTTAGTGTAAAATCCACCATCCATGGAGAAAAATCAACCTCATAGATACTCGTACTCGCGCACGACAGCATCTCGGTTGGTGTGATTTGCATAACAGACGATTGGTAATATTTTGTCCGTTAATGCCTGTCAGGCAATTTTTAACGCAATTAGGATTTTCCTGTGTGTGCCATGATGCTAAGCTCACCTGAAAGTAGTCGTCGAGGATACATATTCCACAAGCCTGTCTTGCTTCGGCGAAGGATTATAAATTGCTATTGTGACCGAAGTGGTTCAGTTGGGGCGTATTGCTAAAAATATGGCTAAATAATTACTGGGTAAACTTGGTGGCGGCGGCGGCGGCGACGCGTATATACTGGGGATCAACAACTGTCGCGGTTGTTGTGGCTTAGATGGTTGCAGCAATGTTGCACAGCGCATTCTCACACAGATGTTGTTGTTGTTGATGTCTGCGCAGCAGCAGCAGCAGCAGTGGTGGCGAATGCATGTGTATGATCGGTGAATTGAAATGCAAATAATTTAATTAGACAGCTGGTAATTATTATTATGATCTGTGATTAATTTGTCAAGTGACAGCAGAGCGATTCGAACTGGTATTTAGCTCACAGCGGTGTCGACGACAGCGACGCGTTTACCCTTGAATTAATCAAATGAATAGATTATTAGTGGTAGATAGCGCGGGTGCTTGCAGTACATTTTAGTTTTTTTTTTTATAAACAAATAAAATTAATAATAAGGATTATATAAAATGGTTTTTTTTAATAAACGCTGGAATGTATCCGGGTAACAGACTGAAATAGCCATACGCAAAGACGGATTATGTCTAGATACATTCATATATGGATACTTATAGCAGACTAGCCCTTTGGCACCACGTTTTATAACGATTTTTAATATTACCTATACATTCTCAAACAATGTGGATACGCATATACATATGTACATACAGGCAATGCGTTGTTGATCTTACTGCACTGGGAACTGACCCAGTAGGCGTACTGCGACCTTGATAATGTCAAGCTTAAGTTTTGTTATTTAGAACTCTAAGCATTGGTGTTACTCACGTGGAATAATAAGCAAATGACATTTCCCCTTTAAGTCCCCGAGTATCAAGGGATTTGAATGGTATGCAGTTCGTTGAACCTTGCCCAATCATCGTTTGAAATTGAAATGTTGTCCTTTTCCTTACATAGCATATAAGATCAAAAGATCTGAAGACCTTAAAGGCACCGAATTTATATCGTAGGACATCTATTCCCTTTCTATTTCTATTCCTAGATTATGTCCGGCAAATTAAAGGCCTAAGTGTACCAGGTTTTGTATGGCAGCCATGTTTTTTGCTTGCAAAAGTTTGGTACCCCTAATAAGTGTTCGAAAGAGGTAAATGCTTGCACGATCTACCATCTGTACATGGTAATAGATTTGCCTAAAGTTTATGCATCTTTAAAGTACTAGTCCAAGCAGCTATTTCACAAGGTTAGATTGGTGATTGATTAAAAGTAATATTTCCTCCTAATTGACAGGTCTGGGAAGATATAAAGAACTCTTCATCCTTGCAGCTCCTGCACATATCATTTGAGCGGTAGCCTAAGCCTATAGCATGTAGGTCTATCGCCCAGTGTGCTGTGAGAACATCCATATTGATGGTCAGGTCTGGACGATTCAATGAAATCATTTCGGTGGAACATTTCCGATTTAATTTAGCCTACTGTGTCTTGTAGAGTCCCTATCTGAGACATCGTTTGCTTTCCATCCTCTGCGGTCCCGGCTACGTCGCTGTTTTGAACCTAGCGGCTGCGATTCGAAGATGTCCATTCGCTCGATGTGTCCGAGCCAATGTAGTCTGGGTATCTTGGCATTTTGGACTACATCCACATTTTGGTACAGCTCATAGAGTTCGCGGTTGTATCGTCTCCTGCATTCGCCCTCCTCGCTTAAGAGACCTAATAACCGACGAAGTATTTTTCGCTCGAAGGTGCCCAATATTTGCGCAGCTTTCTTACTTGTCGTCCTGTACTCGGCTCCATACAGTAGGACTGGTAAGATGAGCGTTCTATAGAGCATTAATTTGGCCCGTCGATTTAAAAGTTTTGAACCCAGTTGTCTTGCCAAACCGAAGTAACAGCGGTTTGTTAGGGTTATTCTTTGACGGATCTCTACAAAGGTGTCATTTTTAGGATTTATATCTGTTCCGAGGCAGGTGAATT
This sequence comes from Chalcosyrphus nemorum, assembly GCA_949716465.1. NCBI lineage: Eukaryota > Metazoa > Arthropoda > Insecta > Diptera > Syrphidae > Chalcosyrphus > Chalcosyrphus nemorum. The sequence continues at coordinate 28,748,050 of OX454334.1, forward strand.
CCTTAACTACCTCGGAATTATAGTTATCAACTGTGACATTCTGCCCAATGTTTTGGACAGATCGTTTTTCGTATTTTTCTCATTCACTTGAAAACCAACTTTCTTCGCCTGCTAATCAATAGCCGTAAGCGGCTTCCAAGGATCTTCCGATGATGTCAATATCGTCTGCGTATCCCAGCAGTTGGACGGACTTGTGAAAGGTAGTGCCTTCTGTGTTGACACATGTCCTGCGCATCATCTGCTCCAAGACAGCGCTCCAGTTCACGTTTGGAAGAGCTCCGAAGAGTTGTTTCCAAATTGTGTCTTCCAGCGTTACGCGGCACATCTGGATAAGTTTTGACGGTATCCCGAATTGGGCTATCACCTGGTAGAGCTCAAGACGATTAATGTCATAAGCGCTTTTAAATCGATGAGAAGGTGGGGAGCTTCAACTTGAAATTCGTTGGTCTTTTCTAGGATTTGTCCTTCTTCTAACAGACTAGACCTTAACAATCGACGTGAATCAGAAAAATAACCTAGAAATGGTAAAACGTAAAAAGTTCCTCCAAATTGCAATTATTCACCACCAAGACATTGCTGGAAGATTCCTATTTGTCTTAACCATTACAAAAGATCTACTGCAAAGCAAAAATGATACAAAATGTATCCCTCTGCGTGTCCTTAATGTGCGATTGCGATATTCTATCCAACAAAATGGAGCGAAAGAACGTAACGTTCCCCCTTCGTTTGGCAACAAACATACAAAATGGCAAACAAAACGTCGCGGGGGTTGAAAGTGTATTCGACATGACGCCGTAATGGACGTGAAATGTTTTATTACCCCCCCATTAAATAGCGGCGTCGAGTCGACTGTATGCTGCTGCTATACCACCCCTGAGCTCATGCCAGTTTGCTGACCAACCAGGTAATCGTTTTCTTCCTTCCGCCTGCTACATCTTCCACCCACCCGTTTGCTATGGCAAAAAGCGGTCTTAACTTTGTTTTAATGGTGAGCTATCAACTGTGTACATGTAGAGTAGAGTGAGAGTGTGTGTGGCTAAGCTAATGGCGAGGGTAAGTGGTTTGAGTTCGCGGAGGTGTGGGGTTGAAGGAATACTCTGACCGAACACCTCAGCAATTAGCTAATGAAATTCTACTTAGCTTTAAGGGTGACGGTGTGGTGGTAGCCATCGAACTTTGACTTTTGTTTGAAGTTTGCTTTGGTTGTTGTGGCCAGCTTGGGCGGAGTTGGGGGTGGGGGTGAGTAATGAGAAAAAATAAATCAATAGAAATGTGGGTTGAGGAGACCACCCTGCTGAATGGAACGATTGTGTTGCGGCCATTTTCTGTTTGTCGTCTGTTGCGGAGTTGACTGATTTATGGGAAATGGAGGTAATGTTGCACTGAAAGTCCACTGAGTGCAGACTTGAAGGGTGGGCAATGACGGGACAGACAAGTCCTAAAATTTCACTTGCATACATCGTTTTCTTCTTTTTTTTGAAAGGAAATCCAATTTAAATTAACCAGCGTCTAGACTGTTATGGAACACTATCTGTATAGACACAAAAATTGCACGAAATGGCAACCGTATGCGTCATAGGAGTTTTATTTCAATGGCGTCATGACGAAAGCCCCATATCGCCTCTTTTGCCTGGCTTCTTGATATGAACATGGTAAAAGTTCTTAAGAAATAAGTTTGAGGACTAAGATCCTGTGTGACGACTAAGTTTGACCAGAGTTGATGATCTCTTCTTGGTAAAGGCAGGATATAGCGCTCTGGCTGTCACGCATGTATCCATATGAACCCAGCGTCTGTTTGCACGACCTTTTTCCTTAAGGAACTGATTGTAGCTGCTACAAAAGGAAGGGCCTGCGATATGTGCAGCGCCGACCCTTTCCTAGCAAGCTCCTCCGTCTTTTCGTTTCCTTTGTGATCCATATGCCCTGGTACCCAACTGATGGCCACCGTATTGGCTCCCTATGTCTAGGTAAAAAGTGATTTGCAGGTTCTCACCAGCTTCGACTTAATTATAGTTCATGTGATTTGTTTTCGTCAATCCACTGGTAGTCTCCTCTCCCATCGAAAGAATGGAGGCGTAGCCGTAAGAGCTCGATGACCACAATCGGCCTTCCCTCAATCTTATGGAAGTTTTGGCTGCCAGACTACTACAATAAACGTCAAGCGGAATGAAACTAAGCACGGTTTTCATTGCCCCGCCGTCGGTGTTGTTCTGATTAATCCCATGATTCCGGTGAATGCCGCCCTCTGGTTTGAAAGCTGATATTGCTTCTCAAGTACCTTCCACCATACTAGTGAACCATTTGTGAGAATGGATCTTACAACCGTCGTGTATATCCAGTGTGCAACAGCTGGTCTGAAGCCCCACTTGGTTCTGAAAGGCTTCTTGCAGGAGTAGAGAGCTACACTTGCTTTTTTGATGTGATCAGGGATATTTTCCTCCCAAAGTTTGACATCTAAAATCAACTCGAGATATTTAGCTCAACGCCGCCGATATTTGGGAGTCTGAGGGTAGGGATTGATCTCTTCTTAGTGAAAGGAACAATACCCGACTTTGAAGGGTTCACTTTCAGTCCTTTGCTTCCGACTTGATTTACTTACTTATCTCCTGTATTTCCTTGTGGAACCTAGGGCCTTTGTTACGCTTACACGCCAAAGAGCAGTCAAGGCTTTTCACCGGTTGGCCTGTCAGCTCCTTTGTTATTCTATGGACGGTCCTGCTGTCACACCTCCTCTGGTTCTGTAGCCTACGCTTATCAAGTTGTACGCTACGCTGTACTTCTCTCATTTTCATGCGCTTCCTTCTGCTGCTGGGGTAGTGGCTATGGGAGCTTTCAGCTGTTTTCGTTCATCGTTCAGGCTCCAGGTATCCTCGGAAAGCCATGTTGTATGCATTGTTCTCATCACACAGTGTTCTTGAATGGTTGCAGGCAGTGAGCTGCTAATTGTTTTGACACCTTCTGAAAGATAGTCCCTTAATTGTTGTCGCACTGAGGGATCCTTTAATCTGTCGATGTCAAACGTGGGAATTATTTAAAATAAAATAAAAAGAGCTTCGAACTATAGCAGTGAGTAGTCGGAGAGTAGCTACCATAAGATTGTGATCTTGCACAATCCCCACATCTGCTCCTCGTCTGTTTCGGACGTTCAGGAGACAACTTCTAAACTGATAGTTTAGAATAGTTACTTTAGATAATAGTGACCGTAGGTAAAAGCATGCAAGATTCGCATACCTAAGATAGTAATTCGAGGCCACACTTCTCCTTCAGCTGTTCTGCTCCTGAAAGCTTCTGTTTCTGATCTAAAAATTCGAAGGGTATACTGGTACTCTCGACTGCTAAATATCTGCAATGAATTGTCTGTTGGGTCCTTAAAGATTTTACAACGAAACATTACTTGTCCACATGAGAGGTTGTAAGCTATTATGCGGAATGCCTACACTCTGAATCCGCCGTCCGTGCCCCTTAAGAAGCTGTGTGAGTTTGCTTAGCTATAACTTTTCTTTTCACCCAAATTCCTATGTTGGAAGGTGGGAATGTTTCAATATATAGCGTGCCCACTAAAGCTACCTTCACTTCTGCTCTATGTTAGGGATGAGTTTACACTCTAGGTGCTGAATAAAGTTTTGCATATTCCTCTTACAACTAAATCGCTAGTGGAGCTAGGCTTATTCGATCACGTGTCATTCCAAATTTCCCTAAACGTCCTTGGTCCACCTTGCGAAATATTGCGAAAAATGTATTGAGTCTCATAACACTTTACTTACCAGTCATGGTGCGGCATACATTTTCCATGGCCAGAGCCAGAAAAAAAAAAAACTAAACACTTGTCAGTGGGAATGCGAGTGTCAGACCAAACAACAACCTCCATGTCTACTCAGGAACCTGCAGCAATTAAGCCTGCGTGCGCCTCTGTCATTTAGCACCGAGGTGAGAGATCCCCTAATTGTGTTTTTTTTTCTGAGCACTTCCTCCACATAATCTAATAATTTTCCGAAGCCCATTGGTTTTTCAACTTTCCGTGGGAAAAACATGTGAAAAATAAAAACGATTGATTGGTTTTCCGATCGAGTGTGGGTGGCAAATATGGTTGGACAGTATCTGCGATACAAGTTTCTTACTCACCATCATCATCATCAACACCTGCGTGAAATAGACTCCAAGACGTCGCGAACCGAAGAGGATGCTAGATGGTGTTGTAACTTCCACCAAATGGCGCGCAAAATTCAATTATGTAGGCCCAAAGCGCAGTCTGGTGCTGGCGACGACGGACATGCACACATATGTGTTGGCCGCATTGTTTGCCGGCTCTTAAACAACCGAACTCTGTCTCGAGGGCAATTGTATAAAATATCGAGACTCTTGCAGATTTACATGGCTCTTTTGGGTAACTTTTTTCGCGCAGCACACAGATGGAGAGCGTTGATTAATTAAATGCAATTAAAATGCATGTTTAAATGGCGTCTCTTAGAGACGTTTAGGTGTTTAATTAATGAGCGATGTACGTGTGCAATATGTCTCGGATCAGCCACGCGGAAGATGTATCCCAATGGCAGTTGCCAAATGCGGAGATTTGTAGACACGAATTGGAATTTAATTGAGCGAGGGTGTAATTTAATGAGGTACTATCTATACTGAGTGTATAGAGAATAGAAGATACAATTTCTAGTGATTTGTCTACGCACAATTTGAAAAGGGACGAACAACAATGTTTTCGTCTGCCAATAAATAACCAATCAAGGATTGGCCGATCATGGGCTTGGTGTGACCCTAAATGAGGTTCATTTAAGCTAAAAATAAACCATCAAGTATGAAAAGGCTCATCAAATCGAGAGACTTTCTAAAATGGGACCTAAGTCATATAAACCCAACGCAGGGAAGGCTGAACCTCTGATCCCGACTTCTACATTAATCTGTATTCATCTTGGCATGTGTCATTTGTCTATCGTGCTACAGGACTGTCTGATCAAGTTATTGGCCATTGGAGCCCAGATGTATCTTGCAGTGGCTATAACGAACTGATCAGAGCCTTAAAGGTAGAATAAACTTAGAGTTTCACTTGCCTTTTAAAATACTGTCCTACCGAACTTGCCCTAGGTTAGGACATTTGGAGAGGAAGTTTTTTGCAAATATAATCTATATTTAGTCGCATTCTTCTTAGATGGCAGGAACAGGACAGTCGAGAAAGAAGCACGGCAACTGGAAAAGAGTTAGTGAGAGCTGAGGCACATTTCCAGCAACTGCACACGATTTCGCGTAGGCGTTGTAGAGGATTTAGGATCCACAATGGGATACAGGACATAAGTAAGTAAGTAAATAAGTTCTTAGTTTTTTGCTTTATCGTGTTTTGTTCAAGAATCAGTGAGCCAGAAGCGATCAATTTCCATCCGTCGTCTGTTAATCGTTTACATTCAAGTGATCTCTCGGATTTGACAAATTCAAGGAAGAAAGGTACAAAAGTTTAGACCCTGTTTCTCTGTTTCTTCATTTCCTGGAACTCTTCTGCTTACCGAAGTTGCTTGTTGTCTGTTTTTCTTATCAGGGAGAGTCCTCACTGCAAGCGTCGCAGTAAAACGTTTCACTTAAGCCAATCATAAGATGCTTAGCAAATAAGTTGTCTGCAGTCTTTTCTGCTGAGAGACAGCAAGAGCGCCGCGGATTTCTTACTAACGTCTGAGTGCATCCGTTCCAGGAGAGACAAGCCGTGCAAAATTGTGTTCATAAGAAACCCAATCATCAATGGAAGCCTTGACCGTTACTTCTTATCCAAAATTACTCCTAAATATTTGACTTCATCTGAGTGTTCTTCTCACGCCTTTTAGTACTGGCTGAGTCAAACCGGTCATGATCCTCCTTCTCGTAAAGAGAACCACTTTTGGCTTTAGAGGATTGAGCCCATACCTAGTACACCAATCATCGATCATGTCCAAGGCTACCTGACAGAGAGCACGGCGACGTCATCTGGATATGCCTGCGCGTAGATTCCAGAACTATTGAGAGTTGTCATCGGTGTTGATGCCTTGACATGTAGGGTGGTTTCGATGCGAGGGATGCAATTTGGCTGCTTCGGATGATCCTGTAGTGTAGAGGAATGAGAAAAAGAAAAGACACTTCTTCACTACTCTAAATGTTTATTTATTAAATTTAAACTTATTCTGAAATATTACTATATTAGATAAGATTCGTTAGGGTTAGAGCGACCGAATTTATGAGAGACCTCGTGATGACTCTCTTCTGCAAATCTCGGACTACAGATGAGTTGTGGAGCCGCCACAGTACTACCCTCCTAGATACATCGATAATCAAATGGTAGACTTCAATATTACCTTTCTGCCGTATCTAGTACATAACATAGGGTAGTCGCTTTAGTGCAAGCTCCTCTGACGGGTCGTCCTCGTTGTCTTCATTGGTGCAGACTGCTTTAAGTCGATTGATTGAGATGTTGATGTGCTTGCGTTCTTTGTCGATGGTGAAGTATTTGATAGTTCAGAGTACATGTAAATGTGGTTTAACAGCAGCTTTACGCACAACAACGTACAACAACGTCCTTCTACAGGAAAAATTGTTTTCTCCAATGAGATGACGTCTGAGGAAAGCGGATGGTAGCCATCGACTCCCTTGATGAATGGACGAAATTTGCCTCGTTGCTGTCACCACTGTTAGAAGGACAGCATCGAAGAACTCTCTTGGTATGCTAAGACTCGTGCCGTATAGCATCTCGGCTACTGTTGCATTAAGATCTTCCTTGTGTATAGTTCGAAGTCCTACTAACACTCTCGGCAGCATATTGACCCACTTTCTTGTTGTGTGACATTAAATTGATGTTTTTAGGGTTTGGTGCTACCGCTCGATGAGACCATTCGATTCTGGCTCATATGCAGTGGTCCGTAAGTGCTCAATGCCAAGCAATCCCGTCAGGTCATAGAACAAGGTTACTCTCGAATTGCCGTCCTCGTTTGGTGGTTTTTCGTTGTAGTATTCCAAACCTGCATATTCAGTTTTCATATTGGGCTCGGTGTAAGTCTCCACTGTTTTCCACTGTCCACGTCCTCTACCGGAATAGCTTCCGGCCACCTTGAGAATCGTACGATGATGATAAGTCAATAGTGGGGGTAGAGGACCAACTATATGGAACCTTCGGTCAGCTGTGATATAAGTGCCTGGGGAGGATGAATTGAGCTTTTGGATCTTACATCGTTGACACGCTTTGCATGACTTTGTCCATCGACGACAATCGGTCTTGATACCCGACCAAACAAATCTGGATACCATCATTTGTATGGTGGCGCGAATACTAAAGTCAGCCATTGAATGCACGGTCTCAAGGCGTCTTACTTGATTTATTGGTTGATACGTCACAAAATACTTTGCATTTATCGTTCCCACGCACAGCGAACCGTTTCAGCTGCAAGGATGTTGATTTCGCATGTTTGAATGTCTGCAGCTCTTTATCTTGTCTTAGAGCTTCGGCAAGCTGGTTGTAGTCGATCCCATTAGCTGCTGTGATGGCGCTTATACGCTTGGCTACGGTCATCCTTAATATTACCTTTAGTAAGACCCTGAAGTCTGCTTTGGGTCTCGACAGCTTTTGGAATGAATCTCGAAGTTCACACATCTGCTCAGGGCACTTGAAATTTTGTACAAGGTCTACCTTCTAAGGAAGTGGTTTGATGCCCTTAATTTTTTAAGGATCAACTATACATAACATCCAACACAGACGTATAAAATTTCAAACCTCTACTAAGGCATCTGCTATGTCTGCTGTCACAAACAAGATTTAGATTTAATAAAATATCCTTTTTATGCTCACACAAGTAGCAATATCAATTTGACTGTAATTTTTATATCTATGCACCGATATCTATAAATCTCAAGAGAAACTTAAACGTGAACAATTTCAATTTACCTTGATGATAAAATTTTATTCCATTTCATTATCAGATTCACTTTTTCATTTCCATTAAAATTCTTTTTACTAAAACCGACTTTATTTTTTTTTTTTCTTTCTTTGCAGGTAAACCAAACCAAACCATCCATTCGTATTAATTCTTCAAACAAATTGCAAAGAATTAAAAAATTCCATTCTGCATTCAGCAATTTGTTTCGTACTACTTTTAGTTTTGTTTTTTATTTTATCTTTTTTGCTCGACTATAAGTGTGATTAAAGTTAAACGCTTTGAGTGGCGCGAGTGTGCGCGTGCACATATTCCGACCATCGATGATTATATTGGCCGATAGTAGACGCGTTGCGCAGCGCCACAAGTCTTGTAGTTAAGTGTCACTTGATTTGCGAGGTCTACTTGTCAGTTATACAAATTAAAATGCATCAAATCATAAAAATCAATCAGTCGTTTCTCGTTGAATATGTATGATGCGATCGCACTTATGCGGACGCAATACAAATTATCCTCTGTCGCTCTCGGACGATACTATCTGAGACTGCATCTGCATAGGTGAGTTGTTCTCCGACAAATGTCTGGGAGATTTATTGAATCCCCATAGAATCGATATCAATAAAATTCAAATCAGTCGACAGGTATGATGAGGGGGCAGTAAATGATATGAAATTCATTTCACAAGTACTCGTATCTATCGATACTCTTAGCTATGCCAGATAGTTTTAAATAATTTTCAAGTACCCCTCGATATCATAGTCGAGAAGTAGTCACATTTAGCAATGAGAATTTCCATAAAACAAGAGCATAATACTGTCATGGATAGAGTATCTGCGATGGCTTTTGGACCTCCTCCATTTGTTGCTTGTTGCTGTAGCTGCTGCTGCTGTTTGTGGACAATGGCAATTTGAGGTTTTTTTTTTTCTCCTTGAATTGAAGACCCATTTAGAGTGATTCATCTCTGACATCTAAGTCTACGAATGCGGCAGCAGCAATCTTCAACAATGAGTACAAGAAGAAGTAAGATTAGGAGCTCGAGCGAGCGAGCGCGCGCCAGCTTACTTCACTTAAGTTAACTTGAAGTGGAGGCGCACGTTGCGCGCATTGATTCGTAAAAGATACTCGGTATCAATCTCTATTCCATTGTGGGTAGCACTTTGCTGCCACACAAACAACCAAACAAAACTAAAGATACAGATGCAAATGTTTTTGCAGCAGCAATAGAACTTATGCAACAATAATAACAATAGTGCTCTCCAATGAGTGGAAGAAGGGCAGCGAGAAGAGCAAGGAAAAAGTATCTACAGAATCCAAAAATTATAATAATTGCAGTAATAATCGTTTGGGGGGTTTTATTTTTATGCATAAATATTTATGAACTCATGGAATAGGTATTTGTTCTGTTTTTTTTTTATTTTTTATTTTGTGAGGAACGCGCAATCCAATAATTGTCCACAATCGAACTTTACGCAAGACCCACAATAGGAACGGGCTAAAAGAAGTTAAAAAAAAGGTATCGTTTATTGAAAATGTTGCGTGGATGTTGCAATAATTATGCAGCAACATCTGCGCGCACATTGTTGGCTCCTAGGGAGTTCTGTTCGAAATTAGATCGAATGTAGGTTTCGATTCGAAGAGCATCTAATGGTGGTATGGTACTAGTTCAATTGTTTGGTAAATGCGCTACTGCTGAGTCACCGACAGTGAATTTGAAATTGAGTGCTTTTGCCGCGGCATGATGTTGGTTTGGTGATGATGATGTTGATAATTGCATCGACCGCGGCGCTTCGGATGGAGGACGATTGGGGGATTTTGCAATTGTTTTAACTGTCGAATTGGTGCCGTGAGATTGAAGTCTATTTGAGCACGCATATGAGGGAGAGGAAGTGTTTATTGTATATGTGTTGTGGGTTGCATTGCTCTTTTTGGTACGATAAGTGGACTAATTTTCATGTAAAGTGGGATTAAAGTGGGAAATTGTAGTGTCAGTAGAACGGATGATGTGGTACTTAGCGTGGTGGTTGATATTTAAGTTAACATTTAACTGAGCCAGATGAATAGATGAATTAAATCGTCATAAGGTTAGATGCAGGGGTTATGCTGCTTAAGTTTATTATCTAAAAGGTTTTTAAGTTCTAAGATTCTTGTTTACCCGGGCGTTCGTGTGACAAACTGAGTTTGATTACGGGATACAGATCAAGACCTAAATATTCCAAAACAAAAACCATTCGTCTCAAGCAAATAATTGCCCTACAAAATTCATTAAGACACATGTATTGGTTCTGTGAACCAACCTCTTAAAAATGATTAAAGAAATATCTTCCCAAACCCTTTACTCTCTTTCTGACAATGGCCTCGCATTTCCACAGTGTGAACGGATATTCTCAGATTGTTTAAATCATGGTATTTGCAAGCATCCGTGTCTGATAGTTCTAGTCTTCTGGCGTGTTAAACTCAGAAGAAATCAACTAGCGAGTACTCCTATTATTTTGGATCTACCTAGTGAACATATGCAAGAATTTCTAACTAGCTCAGATCTGGTTGCAAATAACGCCTTCATTATCAATGAAGATGACGATATCCTTTATGGATATTGAACCTCTCAAGAGTATATTCGCAGTTTTGAGAACAGCTAAGACCTTTGCTTGGAAATTACTACAAAAGTCCCGTCTAAGGTCTAAGAGGCTCTCGAGATTCATATCTCTTGAACACATAAAAAAAATATTAGGCCGTAGAAGACCAAGATTTAGCTTCTTACATGTTCTGCATAGTATAAATTCCCGAGTGACAGAAGGGACCTACAGCTATTTGCCGTATCCGAAGGGCAGAGGGTTTTTCGAGAGGCTTTCTCATGACAGTAGATACTCTTGGATGTTTGTCAGACGTCCGGAAAAGGTGTGGCTGTGAAAAAACTTTGATGGTATTTTCCAGAGCCACACCACCAATAGCCAAGTGTAGGAGTGAGAACAAACTTGTATCTCTTGCGGAATTTGAGGCTTCTGCCACCAGTTTTGGCATAATATATTGATACCAGTGCTTAACTTATATGCATACTAAAGCATTAACACTCCATCGAAACCATATTGGCTGTCACTGAGGAGATGGCTAATTGTCAGATTTCTCATGGTAAATGACAAAGCTCGCCATGACTTTGGATAGCATTGATCAGTAGTAAGAAGGGGAAGTTATATCGCCTTTTTTGGGAATTGTCACAGGACACTATGGTATAATAAGCTAGATCTTGGTCACATCGTAATGTTGGTTTGTTCCCGTACAAAACTTAAGGATAAAGGAAGAGGGTATCTTTTCCCTGCAGTATTTTTGTAAAGTAAACATGTCACAATTTGTTGCCCATCCCATTTTATTGTACCACTTGGATGGAAGTGATATATTTTAATAGCAGTTTTATCTCATTGCTTAGTAGCACGATTCGTACTAGCTTTCAAAATATTTCACGCACAGATACAGAGGTCATTGGTCTCATGTAGTTTGCGTGCTTCCATAAAGATAAAAGATAGAGGTTTATGTTGATGGGTCCTTATGTCCTGTCAGTCATGGCATTACATGAATGGTACAAGAGGAACCTACCACCAAAAGCCTATTAACTTGCCCATGTAATTGAACTCCTTCATGCAGTTTGCCATAATTTTTCGGATACAAAACTCATTCTTTTCATTACGGTCAACAATATGTCATTAAGTCCAAAGTAAACAAATCACCTCTCAATCATTCATTTAATCACGAACAACATTTTAAGCGGCAGACAGTCTTTCTTAACTGATTGCAAAGAGGATCGTTGTCCTCGTTCGAACTTACAAAACGACGACAAAAAAACAAGAAATAAAATGTGAAGAAGTGATCTTAAATGAGGAAGCTTACTTAGTTACACTCCTAAATGAGCAATTCATTCGTGCTCCTCGTTGCAGACGCAACTGCAAGACCACAAATAAAAAAAAAAAAAAATGAACATCCATGAGCAAAGAGGATTTTACCAAGGAGACAAACCGATCGAGCAAAGCGAAAAAAAGATTTATGCGTATCTTACGGTCAAGAATTGCATAAGCTGTGTGTGTTGACAGAACGTTAAGACTGCTCGTGTTCATAAGTAGGTTGAAATCTCATTCAATGGACCACTGTCCATTGGGCACACAGTGGTAGTGGTAAAAATGTAAGTGGTTGCTTCTGGTTTTTTGTGGTAACAAAAAGTGCCACTGAAGTGGGTAGATATTAATTATGAATGCGATTGTATAAATATTTTGACTTACTTTTGTGCGCAAATTTTTCATTGAAACGTCAAGGATTTTGTTTACTGGCTGAGATGTACAGAAGGGGATCAAGTGAGTTGTTGAAGTTTTGCAAGGGAATTTGTGTGGTATCTCAGCTGTGTTGGTATTTAGTTATGTCCAGTGGAGTAAGTTACACAGTAAGGTGAACTGGGAGAAATTTTATTCATGTGTCGTACAGTAAGCGAAATTGACAGAGAGTAGAAGAGCAGGATGACAACAAATTCATGCTGCTAGCCTAGCTTAAGTTCTTTGGAGCATGGTACGAAAAACACCTAGACTAGGCCTATGGCTATCTACTGTGATGAAAGGGATTCACTTAAGCCAAATGCAGTCCATTATGTTACTACGTAAGCCGAAAATTCTTTATACTGTTGTAACCAATTTGGTTTTGGTGTAAATTTGACTATTTTACTGATACCTGACTCGATAAGTTCTTCAAAGGAATATTCCTTTAATACGAGAAGCTTTCTCGGTGACGATAGTCCTGATCCTGAACAGTTGCATGGAAAATGGACGCCAAATTTCACCTCAATGTATAGAAGTTATTAAGATAGCCATTCTGCCGACGATGATCTACTAACCGATCAGTTTATTCTAGTTAAGAGGATTTTGATCTCATAGTTGGGGTTGGTTATCGGTATAGATGGTGATGTTCTTACTTGGCATTATACTCATGCCTGGCCACACACAACACCAGCCGAAATGTTAACGGCAAAAGTGGCGTAAAATACTAATAATTTTCAATCCAACGAGACGTTTGATTCCTTCGCCATAATCACTGTCGCCCAGTTGTGCGAAATTACCCCATAGCTGGTATACCCTTAAGTCCTGCCTCTTTACTGCTTCACAGTGCTCCACCCATGGTGACAGCTTCATGCTCACTGAGAGTTGGATGAATATTGCTAGGGAATACTCTGTAGGCTAGTGGTTGTTCCATCTCTTGAGCTGATCCTTAGCCGAAATATGTAACAAAAGAAAAGACTAAAGATATCCAAAAGTAGTTAGTTGGACGGCTTAGCTGCAACCAACTCATGCACCCTACATTGGGATCTTACACAGAAAGAACAGGAAGATCAGAGTCGTATGTAGGTTAAGCCATCTTGCTCTGAGCCTGTCTAAGAGTAAGTGGAACGTAAGCTTGAAGTAGAGAAAAGACCAACTCCTTTATAGAAGTTCTTCTCTAGAAAAGTTTCCCAGTACCACAACAAAGAAGATTGTGAACACCATCAAATCCTTATGGCAGTTTTTAAGGAGTATGTACCTACATATGTTAGAGGGGAACAGTGTTATCATGGTGGATGGTGTGGCATGCGGTATTTCTCCTCGCTGGCTCACCACTAACATAGCAATAAGGCGATTAGTTGCTTTCAGAATGCAGGCCATACCAGGCACAGAGTAAGGCATACTCAGAAAATTTCCCTTGTAGTTGAATAAAGCCATTTCACTCTGTGAGTCATATCGAACAAGATCCTTCTTCTTGTGAAAATAACAACCCTAATCTTTGGACAAGTTTTCCATTCCTAGTGTACATGTCGGACTCATGGCTTCATGCAATCTGTTGAAATAGTCCAGTGGATGAGAGCAATATCATCCTCTGAAGCCTAAGAGCTTTTGAGGCAATCAATGACCTGCTCTTTCCTTCTAGGCAGGTAACTTTTCCAGCTTTCTTTTAGCTCAACAGCAGCAGTTCCTACACAGAAACAAGGTAAATGTGGGAGTTGATATAACTATTTATGTCTGTCCTTCTCATCTTCGGCTTAAAAGTGTCAACTTATGAATTGAAAAATGGAAGATTCTATATTTAGGCACGTGTCAGAGTCAACAAAGTCAATCACATTAAACTCTATGCCTCGAAATTGACACGCTAAACTACAACTTAACCCCTTCCCAAAAGGCCTTATGTACGTAGTACATCCTATGGACGCTTTTTAATACAATCTAACACGCACTCACCTAATTGAATTATGCACCACAATTACTCCCTCGCGACTATAACCCATCAAAACACGTTACCAGAAAACACTGCATGTAAATTTCATTTAGTCCTTCGTCCTGGCCTTCCCCCGTCCATTGAAAACATTATCACCCGCAACCCATCACCTACATGTTACATTGTGATCCTTATTTTGTTTTGTTCGTCCATCCTATCGATCCGAGGAGCATAAAGCAGAAAAACATCAAAATTCCACGTACAAAACTGATGGTCATCACGAAGGTCCTGAAGGAACTTCATAAAAAACATTTTATGGATGTCATCATGTCAGTTTTTTTTTTTCCATTCCCTGTGTTGTGTGCTCTATATAAAGAGGGGTCCTTCTCGCGGGAGGGTTTATGCTGTTCGCGTGCTCGAATTCGATTTTCAATAGCAAACACCATTAGGATAGAAGCGCGTTATCCTGCCGATGACCACGTCGCGTCAGTTTCGAAGCACATGATGATGTTGATGAGTCAAGAGGCAAAATGTCAAGGGGCTGCCCGATCGACCGACGACGGAAAGTGATTTCAAAGTGCAACTCACCAACTGGATTCTCATTAAAGCGGTATGATGGTCATATCAGAGACCCTTTAGCCAGATGCTTGAGGGTAGTAATGATTACTAAAAAAAATAAAAGAACCAGTAAAGGTGTAAAAAAGGTGAAAATTAAATAATTTCCGTGGCAGGCGATTTATGACATGATTATATGCTTCGATGGGTTTTTTCGTGTTTGGTGTTGGTATTTTTTTTTTTGACTCGTGGCGGCTAAGAGTTCATCGTCGTCGTATGGCATATGGCAAGATGAGATAATCTAGAGTCTATTATGTGCGATGTGTGGCATATACACCCTTGTGGGACGTGTTAAATGCGGTAGGAGGCAACCATTATCTTGATGATTAAGGATGATGAATCTCTTTCCGTGTAGCTATTAATTTTTTGTGAAGAGATACTGTATATTTTAGTTATAGTCGGCGAGGGAGGAAATCGTAAAATGAACCCTTTTACTAAATTAGGCAGATGTTTTCTGTTTGACTGTAGAGGTTTTAACATCTTTTTATGAGCTAATAAGCTTAATATTAATATTATGGCATAGTTGGCGAAATTCCAAGAACTCGAAAAGCCCCAGAAGGACTCGAGAAACATGAACTGAAAATTCTCTATTTGGGTATAGTCAAACAGAACGCGTGCTAGTTGGGCAGGCAGGGCACGTCGCGGTCATCTGCAGAAATTAGCACAGTAGTTTTGATGAAGAACAACGTACTTTTGCATCAAAGAGAAGAATCGTACTGCTTTCAATAGCTGGTGATGATACTATAAATTTGTGGTTGTCAGCAGTGAGATTTTGTCTCTACCTGCAGTACACACCATACGCCCTCACGTATCTTACAAATAAATGTTGAAGGCATCCTTGAGGAAGTAGTTTTAGCTTCGTGGTGTTATCAGGCTCATATATTCATAAACAAAACTAGTACCACTATGAAATAGCTTGTAATATCAATGTCCTGCTTTTAATAAGTGAAACATCAACGTCCATTGATGCCTGAAAATTTTTTTTGAGAACTTTTGTGGCGAAGATGTGAAAACATCCTTTGAAATTTGATCAATACTTACGTACTTAATAGGCTCACTGCTATCCAATCCAGCAGTGAGCCTCTCAGACTTCATGCATAGGAGAATCCTCTCTATCACCCCTTTAAGGCCAATATCCTAATACGGAGCTCCTAGGACAATCCGCAAATCCCATAAACATCCTTCTCATCAGAATAGTATACTGATTGGTTCTGGAGCTGTAATCTCTGGTGCAAACTATCTATTCCTTTAGGACAAGCAAGTACAAACCTTCAGGCAAAAGTCCACGTCATTGAGCTCTTTGTCAGAAAATGCATTAGAAGAAACAACATACTTTCAGACAGGCAGCTCTCATGGCTCTCAGATCCTTCGAAGCTAGTCTGGAACTGTCTCCGACCTCTCTTGCAGCTTGCTGCACATAATAAAGTCACATTAAGTTGCGTCCCTGGACATAGGGTTATCCGTGGCAAGAAAGCTGCTGATGAGCTTGCCAGACAAGCTGCTCAGGCTCCATTCATTGGTCCTGAACCTCTCTGTGGCTAACAAACTAGCCAAATAAGTATAGAGCTCAGTAGATGGGAACGTCAAGAAATGCTCTCTCACTGCAGCTCTCTAACTGGCTTAAAACATGCCAGACAATACATCAACTTCTCAAAAAAGAGAACAAAACACATGCCCTCAAGCAAATCACTGACTTTCTAACTGGAAATTACTCGCTCAATTATTATCTCAAGAAAATGGGTCTTGTCCAATGGGACACATGTCGCTTATATCGTAAAGACACTGAAACAGGCCACCACATACTGTGCGAATGCCCAGCCATAGCTCGGCTGAGTCTTAAGTACTTTAACAATGGGGTCACATGACCCTCAAATTGTATTTAGCTTCATAAATGAACTAGACTTCAGCTAGACTCCAAAACAATTAACTATTACAATCCTGTTAGAGAATGACAAAAAAGATCTATCTAGGTCGAAGTGCTTCATAGGCTTATCGCCTTCTCTCTTCCCTTACTATCCTAAAAAAAAGGGCCACATGCCGCCTTTCAGCCTTTCAACCACTGAGATCCCTGACTAAACGGCATCGACAACACCTTGTGCTTTATACTTGAGCTTTGGTTTCGGCCTGAAAGCCGTGATTCTAATATCCTCTTGGGTTGTTGTCCATTCCCTTGATGTGGGCAAGCCAATGTAGTTAAAGTGTCTTAACTTTTTGGACTCTATCCACATCTTAGTACAGCTCGTAGAGCTTGCGATTGTTTTATTTTCTCACTCATTTATGTCCTGTATCCTAGGGCCTCTACAGCATCTACAGCCCATACGACCCCTTCCCAACTCTTCCGAGTTGCGGTGCTTCCTTCTCGAGTGTTCTGCGCCATGTACTCTATATACTGGCACCATAAAGAAAAAAAACGGTAAAATGGTCCTTCAAGCTAGGAATTTAGGACCTAGTTGTTTCTCCAAACAAAAGCTGAGGTTTGCTACACCGATTTTCGTCGGTGGTATTTGTAGAAGCCTATATTCTCTTCGAAGACTCCTTAACTATCTCAAAACTATGATGATGATCTTCCGTCCAAAGTTTTGAGCAGACAATTTTTTGCTTTTTAGACGATATTTAATTGGTTTTGTTCTCATTTACTTCAAGACCAACTCGTTTGGCTTGCTTCTGAACTGTCATAAACGGCTCTACGATGGCTTGTCTGGACCTTTCAATAGCCGTGTTTTATTGGAAAGTGTATAGCCAGCAAAGCAATAACAAAACGAAGAGTAAAGATAATTTAGCCAGTAACCAAAACTGAACATAAAGTGTGGAGAAAGTTGAACCATAGATGGCGTAGATTCTAATTGTAGACAACAACCATTAGATTGATATATTCGTTAATGGTTTTTGTTCACAATCCAATTCAGCGCCATCTAAGATTCGAATGTAATTTTGAAGTTAAAATTGAGAAGGGAGTATAAAAGGGACGTTTTAATAAGAGCTGGCTATACACTACCCAATAAAAACGGCTAATGATGTCAGTATGTCAGTATAGTCAGCTGTTGCACAGATTTGTCCTAAAGATAGTTCTTTCCATGTTTACAACTTTCCTGCCTCTTCCAATATTGAGCAGGTCTTATACCTATTACAGCGCTAGTATCGTTTAGAAGTTCCAAGGAGGGACAGAGCATCGCATGAGCCATGGGTAAGCCTTGACGATATTCCAAATTGGTCCATCACGTGGTAAAGCTTTGGACGGGCGAATGTGATGAGGTCGGTAACTTAGCAACTTTTGAGTTTCGACTCGATATTCATTGTTGATGTATTGATGTCTATAATCAATTTGCCGGGCCGTCACTCTGGTACCTTCCGATTATTGTAGTATAGTAAAGATCTTGTATGCCTAGTGGGGATCCACCGCTGTAATTCAAAACAGGCATACGATATGCGACATATATAGTCGTCGGTTGTGAAATATTTTACTCCATACAGTACAGAGTACTGCAGTGAATAATGATAAAACTTTAAAGTTCCATGAATGCTTTTATAACTTTATGTCATTTGAAAAAGGTCCACACACTACTTGTTTTCTTAATTTTTGTTCCAAATAATTCAAATCTGACTGTAGATATTCTAAAATCACTTCGATGACAAGCTTTACGTCGTTCGTGTTTAAAATACTTATGCAGTTCCTTAACTTTTGCTTGGCATCAACACACCAAAGAAAGCCTGGCTGCAAAACTTTTTTTACGACTTATAAACTTTTAACATGTAATAATAAAATCGTAAAAACCTTTTACGACAATCCCGAATATTTTTGTCAGTTACGAATGACCGTTTAATGCAAGGTACACGTTCTACCAAACCAATGATGGGTAACCATCTAAATGCCATACGAATACGATTATGGAATGCATTCGAATGCACTTACTCTTCTCGTTTTGTGAAACGATCAAAGATGTTTTAAAGTATCTTTTTATTACAATATTTTTTCGAAAATTAATATTCTACCAGAGAGTTCTCCGGAATACTGATGTGGGATTTCTCTCCTCGGACGGACAATGTAGCGCAACGAACTTTTTATGTTAAAATCATTATCTAGATACAAAAGAAGAGATTTCTTCTTTTTCCTTCTCAACACTATTGCATGGTAATAAGTATTAACAATGAAATAACTTAATTAAAACTAGAAAAAGAACTTCAAATTTACATAATCTGATTGATCCCCCTCAATCTAAATTGATATATACCAGAGAGAGGTGGAGATACGTCGAGGGTAAGCAAATAAATAAAACCCGAACATTCGATCGAACACAGCATCTTTTCGTCATTGAAATCCGAAAGAATCATTTGATAGATACACTGGCGAAGATTTATCGCTTAATTTTGTCCCATAACGCATACTTATCTAAATGACCTCTAATTTTTCTATTTTTTATTGGATACCCACAAACAAGGCAACAAGACGTTAACCTAAATTGGTTTATGCATCAGCATCAGCATCAGCATCAGAGAGTCGTATCTAGAATGCTGTGTGTTTACAGTGTGTTTTCCCAATTAGAAGCTCATCTATATATCCATCACCTTGTATAGTTAGGCGGGGGAAAAAAGACAGATACCTCTGAGCTTTAACATTTAATAGCTGGCTATTTATTGTCAACATCTGATAAATCTAATGAAAAAAGAGATACTAAGATACAATAAACCAATGATGTTCGTTCTCGGAATATACACTCAAATTACAAATTAGTGGGGCATAAGTTCGAGTCAAAATATAGCAAGAATAAATTAAAGTTCGATATTAAGTTTGAGAAGAAGAAGAGTATCTATTGGATTTATTGAGTATCAATGGTCTGCTTTGTGTTCATTTTATTTCACACAATTCATAGTGGATGCCGCCGCCTTGATGTGGACATATTACACTGTGTGTACCGTGTGTTGACGGTGAAGAAGATCATGTATCTTCTGGATGCTGCATAATTTATTAATGAAATCAGTTAGTCAGGTGACACTTTACCACACACTGTAGCATGACAGATTTTCTACATAAATAATGTTGAGGTGAGTGCTTCATAGTTGTCAATTCTCTTGTTAAATTATTTTGATAGATGTCCAAGAAATCCACTGAATTCGTATGCTAATGCGACAGTGAAGTTTTATTTGCTATTTCATCGATCATTTTTTTTTTTTTGTTTTTTTGGTTGGGATTGGGAGAGAAAAAAGGAGTTGAAAAATTGTTGCTTGTTCGCTAAATAATTTCTCTCGGCTTTTGTATCTAAAGTTCGGTTGGCTATTTAGAGGTTTTGACGATGGTGGTCGTGCATCATCGTTGGCTAATGGACCCCTTAGGGCTATTTAATTACTATGGCCGGTTTTTCATTTAGCGGCGATGAATAAGTGGGAAGCTATGTATCTGTGTGGTAAACATGTATCTAATGGTTGTTGGACTTTGTAGTCACACAGCCGGTTAAAGTACCCACGGGTGCTTTTTACCATGTGTCGTGTACAATTAGCAGGTCTTCAGTATTTATAAGTTTGAATTAAATTTCTCCTTGTACTTCATGGATATTTGTAGGTGGTGTGTAGGTTTTAACGAGTTCCAGAAGGAGTAAATCCGCTAAAAGATTAGGAGGAGATGCTGTTGGAAATTATATGGCTGCCGGTGACGAGGCAACTCGATTGAGAAGGATTTGTAGTCTGAGTGCACTTTGTTTAAAAGCGTGCAGGAATAGGTCCGCTAGTTTATAATTGCACTCATAGCTTTATCTAACTATTGAGCCATGTTTACCAGCTTTTGAGAATTGAATTTTGAGCTGGATAAACAGTCCAGGTGTCGAAAACGAAGACCAACGCCGTGTCGTAATAGTTGCTATACATTATGAATCAATGACCATGGCCTTAGGTAGATATGTTAGAATTGCTGGCTGCAGCCACACTTAGGCGATACCGATGGGATCGAGTAGACCAACAGGAGCTTATTATAAAGTAGTGGATACGATTGACACCCAATTCAGCGAGCTCGCCCAAATTGTCGAAGAAGTATTCACCCAAATGAAGCTTACTTCGGATTGAGAGCGCTTGGCACAGTGCTCTTTCTCACAGAAGATGAGGAATAGTCTCCTCCTCCTCTTCTTCCATGTACCTCCTTCAGAAGTCGTTAGAAGGGAGGCCCAGTCTTTCTGCGTGGCTTCCAATAATGCAGTGATGACATCAAGCATGGTAATAATATGGGACCTATTTGGTTTTGTTAGGTAGTGGGACCGCTCTGGATCCAGCTTGGGCCAGCTCTGCTTTGCAATGGAACAAGTGGTACAGTTCGACCATCTGCGATCATTAGCGTTGATCGCATTTTGTTGAGATTCTAATTTTCGGGTAGAATCAGAAGAGTTGTACAATGCCTGGCGAGTTCATCAGCCATACAGTTTTCCTCCTGAAATACGCTACAGTGATTAGGGAGGCGGAAGGAGATCATGTAGTTAAGATCTTGGGAGAACACAGCTCCCTCTACTCCCATTTCCTACTCCCATTACCCTTCCAATCCGTCCTGGGTGTAATACGAGGCTGACGCCTACACTTGCAGCAATATAGCACCGTAGTGGCTTTCTTGTTTTTTTTTTTAAGGATGTTGTACTTGAGAGCACCAAAGGACCATTTACCACCATTTATATTGGGAGGGAAACAATTAGGGACTTTTTACTTCCTGATTTACCACCAGACCACATTTTTGAGTTCATTTGGAGAGCTTAGCGAGGGCATTCTGTATGAGATTCCTCAGCGTGTCGAGGTGTTTCCCTGAGACAATAATCGCAACGTCGTCTACATAGGCAAACTACCCTACAGCCCTCCGCTTCCAGTATCAAAAGCAGCTCATTCACCACAAGATTCCAAAGGAGAGGAGAGATGACATCTCCTTGAGGGGTGCCTCTGTTGACAAACTTCCAAACCTAGGCATCGCCCAGCTTAGAGTTGATGACCCTGTTTGTAATCGCCAATCGATGACCCAATTCCAAACCCTGACAGTGCCTTCATAATTGCTATGGACTCAACGTTGTTAAATGCTCCTTCAATGTCAAGGAAACCGACCAAAGTGTATTCTTTAAAACTCAGGGATTTGTCTAAAATACATACTAGTGAATGAAGGGCCATTTCAACCAATTTCCCTTTACTGTATGCATGTTGAGAGGTTGACCAGAGTTGAGGATTCACTCTGCAGCGATTGTGGACGTCAAGCACTTTCTCAAGGATTTTTAGAAGAAACGATGACAAACTTATGGGTCTCGGATCTTTGGGGTTAACATGTGAACTTGCCCTTACGATGGATGATCTTTTTTCAGTTGATCTTATGTACGACTTGAACATTTTGTAAGGTTTTTGACAGAGTATACGATTTAGTTTGACCATATAGAATCCATTGTTTGGTACAACAACAGTTTGGTACTCTCAGATTGGAATGGATATTTTTTCTTATTTGTTCCTGCAGCATCTAAAGTACTCCCTATTTGCTGGCCCAAGCCTTCTCTCTAGCCTATCCTTCAAACTAACATCTCGAACAACCCTGACATAACTTAACATATGGGGTCATAAGCCATAGACCTCTTTTTGTCAGAGCTCTTGGTAGAGTACTCCTGGTAGAGTACTGCGCAGTGCACTAGCCACAAAAAGGATTCTTTTCAATGCTGTGAATATCTCTCTTGCCGTGTACCATAAATAGAGTAAACACATTGACTGCTGAAATCATAACCTGAGTGAGTGGACTAGAACATTCTTCGAGGTCCTGGAAGAAGACGCTTAAGGAATATACCGCAGTTCTATGGTATGGCGGATAAAGTGGGTCTCAAGCGCTTCCTCTGGTAAGCAATCAGACATCTTCTTACATCAGATACTGTTTCTTCGTATGGTTCTGGAAAGTTTTGTACCCCGTCATGAAGGTATCATTCCGTATGAATCTCTCTGTCGTGTGATGACACAAGTTCCTATGATGCTCACATCTCTTATGGTTTTTCCCTGTTGCGCTGACAAGGCAAGTTTATTTTGATCTTATCGATGTTGTCGATCTTGTCGCTTCAGTGGCTCCTTAACTGCTGACTTGTAAAGATCCTGACGTTCGATTGCACCAACTTCGGTTTGGAAAAGATTGAATTCACTCTTAGGTCTAACGGAGGGACTTGTGGATAGACTAGATACCTAAATAGATAGCTAAACCATTGTTGACATAGACTCCACCTTCTTCTGGAAATTCTAATAGAGAAACCTTAATACCAGCATAGTAGTGGCTTAGACTAAGACCATTTCCGTCTACGCTTGAAACAACCGAACTGAAAATTAAGATGGTTCTTACCATCGCAGCGTGTGGCCAGGATACCATGTCGCTCTTAAGCCGCTTACTTGTGCACGATACTGATTCGGTTGACTGTGTTAGATTTGCTGATTAATTTGGTATAGATCTTAAGATCACAGTCCACTCTAAAATCTCTGACGCAGTAGATGTGTTCTCAAATGGAAAGACTGTATGCATCATGTTTTGCATATCTCTACATAAGCTCTTACAACATAAAGTATTCCCTTATATGGCTAGCGACTCGTAAAGTCTTATGTTTACGAAAAATTACCCAATCCATTTGGAAATATACTTAAAAAAAAATCAAATTCAATTCAATTTATTGCACCCTCGTGTGATCAGGACTCTAGTATCTACCGTTTGTTGTTGTGGGGGACGCATGTACTAAGATGCAATCAAAATGCGATACAAATGCCAATCTGCTAACAATATCACTGGTGACATTTAAATTCACGTTCACCTATATAGCCTTCGCGCCACCGATTTTTCGTTCGTCGGCTATGCTGAAGCCCGGATAAAAAACCTCAAACCTTATCTAGGAAGTAACTGCTTGCACATTTGCATCCACTCAGACGCACAGTTAAACGCAATTGCTCTCGCCTTTGTCGTTGTCGTTGTCGTCGTCCTCTGCTCTATAACAAACGTTTCAAATAGCTCTACGAACAAGACCACACTACTTCTCTCCGCTCAGAAGGAGATTTACGATTGGACAGACCAATAAAATGATTGCGAGCGATCTTAATGCAAATTGTTATGTTTTTATTTATGAGTCATTCGGCGAGGGTCACTGCGCTGCCGCCGCGCGGCCGCTGCTACAGTTTGTACGATCGACTGAGCGAACAAGCATTGCCTATCAAAATTGCCCGTGTGTTCAGATACACAGGTCTGACATGGATTTTGTGTTTGCAAAAAAATTTGCCAGATACTTTTGTTTAGCTCTGCGGGATACAGTGAATCGATCGATGGTAAAAATTGACCAAAAATACGAACAGCAAATTCTATAACTTCTTTTGAAAAGAGAATGATGAATTAAATGTGGTCTAGCTCGTAGTCTTATGGAAGGCAATATAAAGGCTCAAGACCTATGTGATTGCAAGCAACATTTTACAAAATGAGACAGGGTGTGCAGATGAAGTTTGAATGGTTTCAGTGGGCTGGCATGGGGAAGTACTACATTACTTCCATATCCTACTAATCTTCTGAGCTTCTTACTTACTATGTTGCTGTATACAAACCACCCGGTGGATGTGATAAAAAAAAACCCTTTTTGTTTGCATACTTGGAGGTCCTTTAAGAGCATGGAAGACGATTCACAAGGACTTTGTTCATTTCATTTCATTTTCAAAGAGATCTTCTTCCAACAGATTTTTGTGTCTCGTAGTAATACCAATGAAAAGAGATCTTCTGCGTTTCAATTGTAAGCTCTTAGCCCTGACTTCGTTGAAGGATCTTCATTGTGTGATAAATACATGTATTTCTTCTTACTCCGCTGTAACTTTTACCAAATTTAGATGCAGTTCTTATTTTGCCCAACTCATCGAAATTTACTCGGAAAAAAAGGGATTTAAAAATTTCCCATTTTGGTTTTTTTTCTACCACGTCCAAACCACTGTACGTCTTCAGTGTAATAAGGTGCGAGTGCAGTTTATCCACTTTGTGTGTCAAAAGGCTGATAAAAAAAAAAAAATCCAATTTACACTATGTTTTATGTTTTATGACAAACAGGCAAAATTTATGGCCCGCACGTATAAATGTTTTTATGGTATAATACTGTGCTAAAAAAAAATTAACTCGGCTATGTTTGATTTTTATTAAAATTTTGTTCTGTTTTTCTTTTTTTTTTTTTGTCTTTTAAAACACGATTTTGTAGAACTGATAGCATGCGAGTGATAACAGCGGCAAAGATAAGAAGTTGCGCCTGTTGGACTGAGCGAAATCAGTGTAATTTCGCGGATCTGTTTTATGTGAACCAAGAGTGACTAAGAAGTTGATGAAATGAATATCTTATATCCGTTCGTAATGATGTTTATCTCAGTATACAATGGGCCCAGAATGGGCTTTCCTATTTTGGTAACTTTATACTTGACCCAATTGTCGGGCGGGCAATAAGTCTCTGGTGTTGTTGGACTTCTTTTATTTTATCTCTTCTGTATTAAGTGTGTATGTGTGTGGTTTTTGCCTTGGAGATAGAAGCTAAAAAGAATTTTTATTGCTGAAAAAAAATTTTGATTTCTTATGTGTGATGGCTGGAGTGGTGGACAACAATGGATTCCTTTGAGGCACACGTTTTATGTTGTGGTTTTACTTGTGAATTCTGCCAAATAAAAAAAAAAAAAGATCCAAATTTAGAAATTGGTCTTCACGAAACGAAAACGGTTATAAGTTGTTTTCTTTTATAGAAATGTTTTCTGGGAATATTGACCGAAACGGATTGAAATTCGTCATGCGATAATCTCTATATTTTATTGCATACATAGATTGTAGATACAATTGTGGTGCCAACAGTAAAATTGCCTTCAAAAATATTACATCGATTTTCTCAAGAATAATAACAAAATTGATAAAAAAGTCAGAAGATCGTACAAGTAATATAAATAACACTTTTTGTATCTTTTTTTTAAAGAAAAATTATTTGAGAGACGTCAAATTATTTCTTTTGACATGGTTGCAAGCAGATTTGTAAAGTACTTAAGTATTTCAGGACATCAGTCTTCTTAAGTACTTTTGTAGTGGCACTTAGAAACGTATGTAAGTACCAATACTTTTCAAGTACTTTGTAACAAGTACTAAGTACTGCATATTGTTGTACCAATATATTTGACGAGTACTCTTCCAGTACTTTCAAGACTTTTAAGTACTCGACTAACATTTCCCAAGTATGTACATTCTAGTGACTTAATATGTTTGCATATAAAAAACAGGAAATTACTGACAAAGTACTTAAGGTACTTGAAGGTCAACAGGATACTAGTATTGAAGTAGTAGTAATAGCTCTGGTTCTGGTAGTGAACTGGTACTTGTATTTGCAACTCTGCAAATCTGCTTACATGTTACATAGTTAAAGACTGAAAGAACAGCTAGCTATCTCGTAAAAATTGGAGTATGTCATCTTGTCCACACTTGATCTTGTTTTGTATTATGCTTATCCGTCTTATTGGTTTGCCTTTAAGATAGAATACTTAATCACTGAAGCCGACATACATTGGAGGTAATGTTTGATCTAATAGTTCTTATCTTGAAACGTATCTTCTTCTTTGAATACCAGTACCCAGGTTGGTGTGTGGAAACCGGCCCTCGGTAAGGATGCATTTAGCCCATAGGTCCATTGTGCTGCCCATGTGTAAGGTTAGTGCGTCACCCTCTTACTCTAGGAACCATTAGTATGCAGGAGCCAATCTTAGCTGTTAGATCGTTGAACAAATATTCACCTTATGTGGCCTTTCTAATGTTGTCGAGTGCTAGGCACGTGCATAGGAGGTGACTGATGGTCTCCTCTTCTTCTTCATTCCTACAGCTTCTGCAAAAGCCATTGTATTACCTAAAGTCTTTGGGCATGTCATCCTAAAGCGCAGTGTTCGGTTAGGGTGTTTATGATTTTGGTTAGGGTTCCTCTCTGGTGTTTCAGAAGTCCGATGGATCCGATTTTATTTAGTATAGGCCAGAGCAGGCTTGCATTGTTACATTGGTCGATCTGTTGCCATCGATGGTTGACATGTTTAGGAGGAGGAGCCTGATCGATGAAATAACATATGATATCTTGAAACGTAAATAGATATCACATTTTTGGCAAAGCTCTGCTCACACCATGAATGAGCAAGTCTCCATCCACTCGCCCTCTAGTCCCGTCATGTGACTTATGAGACTATTTAAACTAGGCATGCTGCTTCTATCTTATGCAAGGTGACTGCAGGCTCTCCATCCTTCTCCTCATTTCAACATTCTGAGCACCGCGGCGAACTATAGTATCCAAATTAGCTTAAGCTGGTAGTTAAAATTCCCCCTCTGTTTGTCCATAATCCTATTGTGGGAATGAGCTTGTGGGTCCATCTGCCTTTTGTAGAGTTGTCCCATTTACCTTACACCTTACACCGACACCTTTTGCTTGTCGATCGCGAGGATGTCAATCGGCACCTTTCCAACTAATACGCAAGTAGTTCCATCGGCTCCATATGCTGATGATAGCTTCCTCTAACATACACTTGTCGCTGGGAAGCAGGAACTATGTGCATGTCCCAGTCTGCTAAAGTTTGTTAGTATTCGGGAAGGAAGGCTTCTAACGTCCATACTCAATTGGGGAGGATGAAGGTACTTCAGCGATATGATTCTGATATATACTCTAACATCTTTCGACTGGATAGGATCGCTTCAGGCTTCTGGGCAGCTTGTTCCAGACCGACAGACCCAAGTCAGTCCTTTATTCTCTTAATTGCAACAGTGAAGTCGTCAGCAAGGCCAATCACTTTGACTCCCTAGAGCAGCAAGAGTCGCAGGTCTCCTGTGGAAATGATTTGTTGAGCGTCAGTATAATATTTTAGCTTTCTGTTGCTGAAGTAGTCCGTGAGTAGTCTTCAGGAAGTATGTTGCAAAGAGAGGCCAGTTGAACATTCCAATTCCGATGTATCTTTTACACTGTTTTTACTCTACTGTATTAGCCACTGTCCGGTACTGCCACCTTAATGGTATGGATAACAAAGCAAGATTTTCTAACGCCATGCTGGTGGTCTGACGGGACAACATTTTCCTTCGTAACCACAAGCAGTATATGATACGCACCAGGATTTTTCTTCTCGTTTACCACTCTTTGGCTTCATCTATCAAATTCGATGTTTTTTGGGCGTATTCTTAGTTGGTTGTATGGAGTATCACAAGAAACAAAGTCTATAAGCAAATTGGAGTCACAAAATAAAATGTTTACCTTAACATGTTAAATCATTTTAAGCATTTCTTTAGCGCATGTATTCAGTATGATTCATTGAAAGCATTACGAGTATTCGTACTCTGTAGTTTTGAAGTAGCTACCCCAAAGCGGGCAGTAAAACTAATCACGCATTCACATCTCTACTTGAAAAGTGTTTCCCTATCAGTCTATCAAAAGCGTATTCAATCTGCTGGCTTCATCGCATCCGAATACCTCTGGTAATGACTTTGATTTTATTTTATTATTTTTTGTTAGAAAAACAGGTAATTATACGAGTTTTTTTTATTTTTTTTATTTTTTGTTGGCACGAGCTACGTTTTTTGGTGGAATTTTTTCGCCGCACTAGGTCATTTATTTTTTTCTTACTTTTGGCTTTACACCAGACTTTAATTGTCTGGTAATCTTTTGTGTAAGATTCTTTTGATATTTCGGGTCTTCAGTGAAAGTATTCAAAGAGAGGAGTAGCTGAGAAATTATTGTGGGTGATTTGGGGCACGATTTGACCTTTTCTTTTTCTTATTTTTGTTTAAAGGCGGAGTACCTTTTGATTGATTGATAATGAGATGGGTTTTAGGTATTTTCGTCTTCTGTTTGGCACATGAAGTTCGTTTAATTCAATCTGTGGAAGATGGTTTGCTCTAGTTCCATTAATGGTTACTTAACTCCTTTCACTTTTTCGTTTCAACATGGATGGATGAGTTTTGTTACGACAATTTGGAATGCTGCAGTCAAAACCAATTGGCAACTTTACTGTAGAGAGAATCGAAACTGTGAACCAAATCCAACTTGAAGAAGCTCTGTTAGGAGAGATATGAGGGAGAGCAAAATAGCAGCAGGGATCTGGGACATTCGTCCAAATGAACTGAAAACATGACATATGCTCTTTATATCGTTCTTTTTTTAGTCAAGCAAACCTAGGTACGATCGTACCAAGCCTTGGTTATTAATTTAATCTCTCTAAAAACCCGTTTCACTTCTAAATTTATCCATACTCTGGAACGCCACAGAATGCCTTTGGGTAATTAAGTCTCGCCATCAAACCAAATAGGAAACTTTTCCATGTAAAACCATCGTCATTATCATTAACAACTTCCAAGAACCACCAATAAAAAAAAATATAAGACACAAAATCAATTTCGATCTACAAAACACAAATGTATCTATGTATCTATTCCCTCGCCTTCTTGTGCATGCACGAAGCTGTTCCTAAAAGCCAAACCACAGATTGACCGTTTGGCTTCTGTTTCCCCCATTTGGACTAACATCATCACACTTGGCACCATAATTCAAAATTAAATTTCCCATTTCCATGGAGATATGTACATATGACCATTGCGGCGGCGCGGCCGGCGTTGCTGGCGTTCTTTTTTTTTTTTTCTTTTTGCCACTTTAAATTAGTCGATTTGAAAATCCATTCAGGTGGGAATTAAATTTACGATCTTGCGGTTGCCATTCGGCCAAAAGAAACCTCAAATTGGATTACCTACCAGTATGCGAGGGGGTGCCCTGCTCTGTGGAGGACATGGTGCTAATTCTAAGACTCTCCCTCAGTGTATGAGTCAGGCGCATTCCAACTGCTGCAACGGTGGCGGTTCTATTTGAATAAAAAAGAAAAAACGCTTTCTGGTAGATACATGTTGGCCGATAATTTGTTACAATTTCGGGCGACAATTGTGCTGTCTGTTTGGTTGGACATTAGAATTGTTCTGTCTGTGAGGTTGCTTACAGTTGGCAAAGGTAGACATACAATGTTGTTTCGAAAATAGATAAAATGTCAGCATATATATACATTTTTCTCTCGAAATAGATTCTCAATAATTCAGTTGGCAAATAAAACGATTTATTTGCTTGGCATAGTTTTTTTTTTTTTGTATGAAGGGGGTAAACAGCTTTTTTTTTTATTTATTTGTGACACCTTAGGATTTTTATGGCATTTTAGGAACATTTACTCGGTGTGTGTAAGATACTTCGCACATGTGAAGGTCTTAACTCTAATATATCTGTCGTATAAGCAGTAGTAAGGTCGGGTATAGGGTGGGTCAAATATGGCAAGAAGATTGTGGTGCTGATTTTATGGTAAATCATTTGTGTGTATTTTTGAAAAGTGAGCTTGTTTATGGGAAGGTTTAACAAAAATTCCTTAAATTTTGATAAATAGAAGATTTGAACAACAATGAAACACACATGGCAACAAGCACACCTTCCATATTTTTGATGAACTAATTACAAAATGAACCTAAATTTGTACTACTCTTTTGAGAGAATTATAGAAACTACCAACTACTACTTTAAATCCCTGTCATCTGCACTTATTGTTACATTCATTTGAATACGTTCGACAAAACTAAGTGCACAATTTGTGTAAGAAGAACGTACCTAATCACTGAACCCTAATTCCAATTTGAAATGAAAATTCGGAACAATGTTGAGTACTTGAGCTAATTTTAATGGGTATATGCTTCAAAGCTCAATAAAGTTCCATATCAGAGAACGGCATGAATCCATTCATTTGCCGTTGTGAATCATTCGCTAAAAAGGCGAGCCCTTCATTGGCTCACACACACAGAAAACAAGCGAGTGCATAACGACATGAAAACGCATCATCATGGTGTTGGTATTCATAAATCCTTGAGAGCGTAGTCCATTCATTGAAATATAGCACTGATTCGGAAGCCTTTTTTGGATTCAAAAAGTACAGTGCACGCACCAATCCAAACATTCCACCGCCTTTTTCCAAATACAGTGCCAGGCAGCAAAGTGTAAAGGTAGATAGTCATTTCCTGGAGTGAATGTGAATAGGAGCTCGTTTAAGATTCATTTTTGAGAGGCAATAAAATGTAAACCTAACGAATGCTTCTTGTGAAAGAATAGTGAACAGCAGTGAATATTTCGAGTGGCTCACAAAACGAGCTACTTGCTGCAGATCTCTGTTCCTTATCTAATGAATTTGTGAACGCCATCAACACTGATCATGTGGCATTAGGTTTTAATATCCATTCTCCAATGATGATGTCCGAATTGATTTGGGAGAAATGCATGTAATTTTTTCATTCGTTTGTAATTCACAATATTTTTATCTGATTTGTGTTAACATGAACTACTTGCATTTGAACGGATTATTTAATTTTGTTAGTATGCAAATTTAATGGATATCGGTTGGAACTTGGAATCGATCGTCTTATTCAAGGACCAAATACACTGTCGTTTAAATGTGATCATTTATAACATACCTAATATGATGTATAAGATTGATCTCGTCAAGTTTTGAGAACAGCTTCAGGTATATCTCTGACTCTGTCAGATATTTCGGACACTTTTGGGCCAATATTTCGAGCATTTGGACTTCGTTCTCAGGAGCTAAATATTAACTTTTAATGCCTAAATAGT
This sequence comes from Chalcosyrphus nemorum, assembly GCA_949716465.1. Lineage (NCBI taxonomy): Eukaryota > Metazoa > Arthropoda > Insecta > Diptera > Syrphidae > Chalcosyrphus > Chalcosyrphus nemorum. Next base: position 28,779,395 of record OX454334.1, read on the forward strand.
TTGCAGCTTATTTGCATATACCAAGGACTTAACGAAGCCCACACAAGAATTAATCGAGTGACGTCAAATCGCACGATCTGTAGAGCCAAATCAGTGGTCCAATATCCGATATTATAATTTATGTAGAAGAGACATTCAGTCTTATGTCGTATCCTAGGATTTGAACCTTGAATCCCACGTCCAGTAGTAAAAGGTACTAACCACTGAGCCATGGAAGCCGCCTATGAGATTGAGAGCTTTCTTTAATTACGTTAAAAGGGAATCAGACTTGTAAAGTACTTAAGTGTTGCAGGATTTCGGCCCTTTCAAACTGTGAACTTAGTACGCGTACTTGAGCAGTACTTCAAAGTACTTAAGTAGTAGTTTTAGGTGCTTAAGCAGTACTTTCTAGCCCATATTTCAAGCGAATCAAAGAACTTGAAAGTTCTTGAAAATACTGTTTAGTACTTTGGTACTTAAGTACGCGATTCTTGGTACTTGCGACGAAGTACTTGAAAAACACTGGTACTTGTCTTTTTTTCAAGTACCAGTACCAGTACCAGTACTGGAGTATAAGAACAAGTCCCGGTACTGGAAATTTTACAGCTCTGAAGGGAATTCCTTAAAAGTTAATTTAGCTGCTTTTATAAAATGTGAAATGCAGTAATTTTGTAGACCCTTTTTTCGTTTCAACTACACCCTGTGTACATATGGCTATCTGCTAATCTCTGACAAATCTATAAACAGGGAAACTAGTATCCATGCATTTGACACTCTCTATTTTATCACACTGCGTTGCGAGTATTTTTTTATTTTTTATATATTTAGTTTATTACATATGAATTGCCATGACAATTTATTTATTTATCAAAAGATATTGCATTTTACCGGGAATGATTCATGCTAACTGAGTTCATGTTGTCTACGTTGTTTGTGGAACGAGACTTAAACGGATTTCTAACCAGAGACGGTGGTTTCTCTTGCTCCCGATGATGTAGTCTTTGTAAATTGTCACACTTGAGATACTCGTACATTTATACTGCGGTGGGTCTTATTGTGTGGCGTTTGGTTTCAAGGTTTCACTTGACTTTTTGGGGTTGAATACCAGCACAGACCTATACGTTGTGGCTATCTGTTCGCTGATTAGATACGTAGCTAGGTGCTTATTGAATTAGCTAGTTGGTTAGTTTACTATTTGATTGGCGGCGCTGATGGTAGTGGTGCGTTTGTATGTTTCTAAAAATGTTTGCGATTTTTTTTTTGTTAGATATGTGTTTTTTTTTATTTATGTTTTGATTGTTTATTTACTTTTTTTTGAAAAGCACACACATGGAATTTTATTACTCATGGACGTGGAGAGCCTGCTGGAAGTGATATTTTGTTAAAATCTATTTTTGTAAACTTTTTTTTAGGAATCAATGAGCTAATCTATTCAGTGGGGAGAGTGCAAGTCAAGTACATTTTATTTTCAGATACAAAAATATGTGACAAACTTGGGAAAGTATTTCAAATGTGATTTTTTTGGAATCGAATTAAAAAAAATATATTTTTTATTGGGGGGAGCTCGGATTGTTCAAAATTACCTGTAATGGAACAGGTATCGCCGATTGAAAAAAAAAGGAAAATAGAGGTCAAGTGCAAGGACTTACCTTTACTTTTGCTTATGCATATCCCTTATCTCCTTGTGCATCCTAGGGATTCTAAAACGCTTATGCGCTATTGTGTATCGTTCCTTGCAACATGCTCTCCTCTACTCCTTCTCAGTTCCCGTGCTTGCTACTACCATGCTTGTTTCGGTGTCATGGTACTTCTCGGACCACCACATGCCCTTCCCATTCTGTCTATGTATGTAGTGAATGTATGTATACATTACTATTAAGACTTGCTCCACTGAGTCCATTGAGAATCTCCCCACAGCGGTGCTTCAAATGAAAAGAGCAACCTTACTTGTCATACCAAAATACTACAGCATTCCAAGGCTGCTGATAGGCTGGCAGCTAAAACATTATCTATTAAATCCGTCACATCCGGAGCATCTCTTAATGGGATAACCTCATCCTCTACTCGGTACCGGGTCCGACAAGGCTCACCTGGTTTGAACATCATAAACGTCATCGAGTCGAATCGATGACCTATGATAGGTACCATAACCATGACATAGCTCAGTTAGTGTAGCATCCCTGGGCTAATCTGGTCAACGCTCAACAGAAGCAGATCCATCGTACTCTTGAAGCATAATAAAAAGAAGACACGATCACAGACTCGGCATTCCTCGTAATAACTTTTGTAGAACCCATCGATCACTCTCTACGCACGTGTACTGCCCTCGCCAACATCAGGAAGGTCATCCAGAAGAAATACAACGATCACAGCAACGTCAATAGAACAATTACATATGTTCATGTTGGGTATAGAGTGCGTCCTGATTGTCCCCAAGTCCAAACTTTTTAACGCAGCTGGGAATGAACTGGTAGAGAGCATACACCAACTCATCTCTAAGATCTGTTCAAGAAGGACAACCCTCAGCTGCGCCAACTATAGAGGCATAAGTCTTCTCAAAATTGCATACAAGACCTTTTATCAACAGTCTGATTGGCCCCTATCAGTGCGGTTTCAGGCCAGTGCGGCCATCAATAAAATCTTCACTCTGTGACAGATTCTGGAGAAAACCCAAGAAGTGAACATCGACACTCATCATCTCTTTATCGATTTCAAGGTCGCCTATGACAGCATCTATAGGGAGGAACTCTATAAAGCAAAACTTGTCCATTTGTGCAGGATGACGATGGAGAACCTTCGCTCCATCAAGGTCGGTAATGACCATACTGAGACAATCGATATCAAAAAAGGTTTTAGAGAACGTGATGCGCTGTCATGTGACTTCGTTAACATCATGCTGGAGCGGATTGTGCGGAATTCACAAACCAACACCAGTGGCACAATCTATCAATAGTCTGTACAACTGCTTCCGTACGCCGACAATATTGACATAATTGGAAGAAATCAGCGGGCTGTCACCGGTGCGTTTGCAAGCATTGAATCAGAAGCGGCCAAAATGGGTTTAGCGCTCAACGAGGGCAAAACCAAGTATATGCTGTGAACAAGAAGGAACAAACAACACCGACGAATTGGGCAAAACGTCACAGTGGGCAGCTATAACTTCGAGGTAGTAAAGGACTTTGTCTACCTTGGCTCTGCTATTAACTCTAACCACCAGCACAGAAATCAAACGAAGAATAACACTTGCCAACTGCAAGTTGGGCTAATAAGACAATTCAACAGTAAAGCCCTGTCTCGAAGAACTAAGGAGACTCTGTATAAGACACTGATCATTCCAGTCCTGCATTAGGGCGCTGAAACATGCACTTTATTGAAAGCGGATGATGATATCCTTGGTCGCTTCGAGAGAAAAATTCTTCGTTAGATTTTCATTCCCGTTTGCGTTGACGGGTTTTAGAGGAGAAGATTGAACGACGAACTATACGAGCTGTACAGCGACAACAACCTAGTCAAAAAACTGTGCATTGGACGTTTGAGATGGCTAGAACATGTAAAGCGAATGGACAACAACGCAGAGTCTTCGAATCACACTCGGAGGGATGACACGGTAGAGAGCCTCCTCGTCGCAGATGCGCCATCTACAAGTTCAAGATAATCTCGACCAACTTGAAGTGTGCAACTGGAGGCAATTTGCTGAAGATTGAGCTAAGCGGAGAGTCTTATTGGTTGAGGCGCAGGTTCACCCCGAACTTTAGTGCAAGACAAAAAGAAGAAGAATGCTCGAAGTATTCAAAGTGTTTCCCTATACCTGTGTTGTGCTATGCACGATTCATCTGTGCTAAGAGCAATTCTTCTTCGGTGGGCTACCAGAAAGTTGTGGCAGGTAATGATTTTTATCAAGAGCACTAAGAATCTTTTTTATTTAAGGCGGAGGACGACTTGAGACTCCATCTTATAGTCTATATAGAGTTTTTAAGAAATACGACAAACCAACATCTTCGTCTGCTCGAAGTGTGAAATTAAGGACTAATTTGGGATTGACAAGGTCTAACGGAGCTAGAATGAAGGTTCGTACAATTGATGTTCGTATTGCCAATTTCTATGGCTTTTCATTCCCTTGGATTCCCTTTTATCCTCGGACAATGTTATATGGTGGCTTTTAGAGAGTCTTGTGGGCTCTGTGTTACAGCATTTAACCAGTCTCCATTTGACCATCATGGATGAGATGGGCTTTTAAACCATTTCTGGTTTGTACCAAGTTCTTTAGAGTAATGGATATATTCCTCGGCAAAGTGCATGCCCATCGCGTGCCATTCTCAAAGGAACAGTCTCCTAACTATTTTTTATATTCTTCTTTTCGCAACTATATATATGTATATATCAAGTAGTAGTAGTGACTCCTAAATTCCCAAAAATAGCCTTTCTCGAATGCCAACTCCGGTGTTAGTCACTTTTTAGTTTTATTCTTCATCTCTGATTCTTTTTTATTACGCAAATATTATTCCTTTTGTCTCTGTTTTATGAGACACTCTATTAATATTCACAGGACAGCATCAGTTTTATGAACTGGACTTTCTACTTTCAATAAATAACTCATTCTCCTAATTAAGTCATTATACAAATTTCATAGAACACCGGTAAGCACCGGACTGTTAACTAATTACATTTTACGTTTATTACTACATGCCCAAACAATCAGTAGCTAATCTATTCAATAACTCTTTCCCTAATCTAATCAAATAGACAAATAAGACACAAACAGTGATTATTTTCTGAATAAGTTACTACCAGGCTCGAAAACAAGTCCAAAAACACCATGTTCAACGTCTCCTCCCAATTATGGTCAAGAACCCCATTATCACCCGACGATGACAAAGTAATCAACCGAAAAAAAATCAAAAAAAAAAAAAAAAATGCAAATTTCCATCCGATTTCCAGCTTAACCATATCGCTTTGCATTTTAATAATCACAACAACGTATAAAACATAAATTGTTTTTTTTTCTCCTTCTTTTGATATAAAATAACCAAGGAAGAGAAACTGAGCTGAGAAAGAAGACGAGACTGACGGAAAAAAAAAAGTTTTAAGTATAAATTTAAGAAAATATTTTATTGCCATAATAACCGAAATGTGTGCGTTTCGTATATGGGTTCATAAGTTTCCCAAAGACACAATTTACATAACTTATGCTGTGGGTAACACTAGCCGACACATGAATACTGATGTCAAGTTGGCAGGTGAATATACTCAGAGAGAGAGAGAGAGAGAGAGAGAAAAAGCACGGAATTTGCTAGGGCACCTCGAAGAAGAACTTCACTCGTCGTATAGAACTGGACATTCACTCACATTGCAGCAGGCACTCACTTGGTATTCCTCCGGCTGGGCTACGTGCCGTATACGCATCCATTCAGAGTTCAGTAATTCATAAGAATCCATTGGATACTAAGTGCCAGCCATCAGTCAACAGTAGAACCTCTTTGATGGTGTACTTAGCGTAACTTGGCGCAAAAACGAAGTAACACATAAAAATTTATTTAAATACCGTTTTTTACCGATTAACAAATTGATATTCAAAAAAAAAAAAACAGAAGTATAAAAAACCAAAGAAGAAGAAGAAGATTTCACGTGTTCGGCATATTTATCACCGAGCGAGTACGCTTTAAAATGCAACAACAACTGCAGCAGATACAATATACTCGTCGTTTCATTATCATTTTAATTATTATTCTTTTGTGCGCAAGTGTGTGTGGCGGTTAATTCTGTTTTTTTGTTGTTTTTTTTTTTGCGATTTTGATTGCTACTCAAGTGGTGGTGCGCGGACAAGGACGATGTTGGGCGCCAATTTGCGTGCAATAAAAAAAAAAAGTAGGTACTTTAGAGAGTGCATGCATATGCAAACGATAACGATATTGAGTACCGGACGGTTCATTGTTGTTCATTGGGGTCAATACGAGAGATGATGACTGGGACGTGATTTATTTTTGGATACTTTTGGAGGTTGACTGGCAGTTGGGGGGTGGGGGAAGACAATAAGGAATCATTGTTGAGATGTTTATTCTGTGTGATATCACTGTCAAGGAAAGTTTTTTTTTTGATTTCGGTGAATTGACGTGATGAAGGATTGGAATTTTCACTTATTCTTATTACCTATTGAATGTATTGTCATTTTTAAAAGGAGCTTAAGTGTTTTTTGGGAGAATTCGGTGCGCAGTGGCCTACTTCTGGTCGAGAAATGCATTGTTCTGGAAGCTAAGGAATGTCGTTAAAGTATGGGTCAAGAATGTAACCTTCTAACTAAGTATAGATCTTAACATCAGCATAACGCATTTTTTTAGAAGAACGAAGAAGTACTCTGTTTTTTCTTGACATCCAAGGAACATTGTCGTACGAAGTGATTGTACTAGTCCTAGGGGGAAAAGGGAGGTAACCGGGAAAGTCATACGAATTTTAGTAGTCTGTCGGGACTTAAGGGACTTGGTCCGACCAGCTCTGTAAATTCTGCTATGATATAAATGAAAGTCTAGGGCATCTTGCTCTTTTTGGGCCAACAAGGGACTCTCGAACCGACTATTGTCACTTGAAGTTGAGGTCTTTAAGCGCGGGAATCAAGCATCTAGAAGAGTGCACTTTTCTTTTTATCTTAACGCAGTAAATCACCGCGTTGTACATAGGTCTTGAGACTGGTCGTTTCTAAACTGACGGTGGCAACTAGTTCCCGCTTTGTGTATAGAGCATTCTCTGGTGAAGCTAGCCAAACCCTATAACCCAGATTTCGACAATATAAGACACCACTTAATTACAATTATCTTAGGTAGACAAGGAATGTCGCTGCTTCTTTTTAGATCACATATGAGTTTCTTGGATTCTAACTAACTAAAGACTATCATACCTTAGACTATGATTCCCTATACATTGAAAGATGCAGTAACTTCAACGTTGGGACAACGTTGTAAGTTCTGTGTCTGCGTATCACCATTGACTCCCACCTTCTCAATAAACAATTGGCTCCTAATTCTGCAATAAGACTTTGAAGCTATAAGTAATAGGAAGACTAACGCAAAGGACATGTCAGAATACTGTCATTTTCTTTTCATCTGCCCAGAGTCAAAACATCTTGTCACTGATCACAACTAAATAAATAGACTAGACGCCACGCGATATACTATACAACAAATCTCTGTAAATTCTGATAGACAAATCTAAAACTAAAGACCAAGTTACTGCTAGACTCTTCTTGGAAGGCCAGGATATCCATCTCTCCGCCAATACTCCAAACAACTGCAGTATTTTTCAGGCCAAAACCATTGTCATCAGCGGAAAACCTGACTTTCTGGTGGTTAACGCAATATTAGAATCGGCTTTGTCATAGACATCGTCAGTTCTAACGAGATAGCTGAACAGTAAAACCTCGTCTTGCGACATATTAGGGAATTGGGAGGGATACGCACAGGAAAGACGAGGTTCGGCTGACACAAGTTTCATAAACTTAACCGACATCCAGATACCAAAGTCCACCCCGACGAGGTTGGTGAAACGTATAAGCGATGACATTAACTAGGCCTATTTAGCATCCTAAGTGCATCCTAAGTTAACATCGAACAAAATCTGGTCCTTCGGACTCCTGGAATAGAAGAGCGAGGGCTTCGCTTAGGGATATTGTGATATAGGATATAGGAACTCCTGCAAAAACTGTAGCTCCGAAGAAGAAGAGAGACTGTCGGTACTTACGTACGGTTTTGGGTACACTTTTCCAGCTATCTACGAACTACAGAGAAATACTCACACAAGACTAACAGGGTGATCCATTCACGCTACAAATCTGTGGTATAATAAGCCCATTTATGTTCTCAATGCATGTTCATCGAGGCACGTTTCATGCCAATCAATATACCCTGCTTGGAATATCCATATGCCCCGGTTTATACAACAGAACCAGTTATTGGCACTTAACTTACTTACATGCTTAGAAGGCGCTACAGTCTGAGGTGGATCTGGGCCTTAACCAACATATCTCTCCAGTCAACCCCGTGTAGTTTGGCGCCACTCACCGTCTATGCCTCTGAGCCATACAGCAGAACTGGGATACTTAGTGTCTTATAAAGAGTTACCTTTGTAGTTCGAGATAGGGCTTTGTTGCCTTCTTAGCCCATAGAAACACCGATTGGCAAGAGTGATTCTTCGTTTGATCTCCTCACTGGTGTCGTTCGGGGAGCTCACGCATAGAGCCTAGGAAGACAGAGTCCTTTACTACCTCGAAATTATATCTTTCTATTGTGGTATTCTCTCCAAGACGCCGATGGTGAGTGTCCTTTTTTTACCGCTAAGCCCATCATGGCTGCTTCGATCTCGATGATCGCACTAATGGCTCGCTGAGTTCTTCCGAGTTACTAGTACATTGCAATGTAATTGTCACGGTGTCCAAAGCCTTAAGTTTGCAACCTCCTTGTATAATGGCTTTGACTTTGGTTTGAAGGAGTCTGCCATCGCTTTTGATATCATATAATCTTTTAGATTTGCAATATATGCTGTTCATATTGATATCAGCAAACAATGCAACCTAGAGCGATCTTGGTGACGTTTGAAAATTGATCTCCAGAACCGCTTATTCTGAAGAAATTGAATTTAATGAAGCACTGTCAGGTTGACCATTCACAACGAAGCACAATCGGAGTAAAAAGCATTACCATCTTCACTGCTCATAGAACTCCTTATGGCGCAGGTTCCTAGTTTAGTTATTCCTTTGAGAATGACAGCTTTTGCAGAACAGTTCTGCAAGTTCTGCGCTAAGGTGCTTATTCGCATGCATCTTTGTAACTTCCTTTGGGAGTCTCCAGAGATTTCAATTATGCTAAGCAGTCTAATTAGTAGTCTTTTCTCAAAGACTTATTCAATTCAACACAGGCAGGAAGAAGTATATGTATGTAAATGAACAAAAAAGTTCGAATTGAAAAACTCTCCCAAGTTCGCTATCCAACTCTTTTGTTTTTTAAGAGAAGTAATCTCTCCACGTAAGGCAATAATTCTTTCCACTTCATTCTCGTTCACCTATATCCTTCTAATTAAAATGGATAATTAACTCTCCAAGGAATCGTTCATAGTTCATCACAACTTGCAATCTTTTTCCACTTCTCCCCTAATCCAATGGGACTATCAGGACCAAAATCGTTCTCACTCCTCAGGGGAACTACAAATAGAAAATAAAATAGAACCTACAGTTTCGTTTTATTAAATTAACTAATCAAACTCACTGTTAAAGCTAATAAGACATAATCTTTCCAAAAGATAAACCAGACGAAAATTGACAGGCCTCTTGGACAAATAAATCACTCCTCGTCGATTTGGTTCCTGTTGCTGGCACAAGGAATTGTGCAAGCACAGCCTTGTGCAACCTGCTGCCGCCGCCCAGCCAGTAACTGATTATCTTCGCGCGGCTGTCCTCTACTAGCCACGGCCGGCATGCGCACCAACCGACTGCATTCATCTGTCCGACGACGAACACGAGACGAGCGACTCTTTGGAAGACTGTTGTTCATCTGATTAGAAGCGGAGGCTGCTTCATAAATTTCACTTCTCTATGCCGCCGCCGCTGCCGCCGCTCGTTGCCACTAGAAATCTGTAGAATTGACTGAATGACTGACTGACTGTGTGTATACACTGTTGTGCTTAGTTTGGTTTGGGGCCGAACCGTGTACAGCTCCTTCCTGACATTGTGCGGTGCGGGATAAAACGTCACATTCGTTTCGGCCATTACCATTGCGCTCCAGTGCAGTAGTTGGTTTCTTTTTCTTTTTTTTTTTTTACCGAGAACGATTTGTTGGTTGTGCTGCATCTTGGCCGTAGATAAATAGCAAAATAGTTTGGCCGGTGCACTGAATTTATTGCCTAACTGTGAATGTGTAGTCAGGTGTATGTGTAGACGAGTGGTAGTGGACAAGTGGATATGGGAATCACTGCATATTCGGGGCGTAGGTGCACTTTCTCATTTCAGTGGCTATAAGGTGGATTGGTTAGGTTTGTTGCATCTTTTAGTGTGCACACGTTTATGCGCGCATTTATAAGTGGTTCTTGCACCGTAGACGAACGTGGCGGCGCGGCGCGTCGATAATGATGTGGAATTTCATTTCGCATTGTAACACTTTTGTCGAACAGATAAGGCAATGATTGAGAGCGAAATCGGAGGGATACAATGTACATTATATTTGGATGAAAATTTATTCCTCGGAAATGAGTAAGTGGTGCAATGTGCTTAGGTGCAACATTAGTATCGGCTAAGAGGATTAGATGTCCCACCAATAAAGTGACAGATGCTGCTTTCTTGTAAGCCAAGCTATACTAAGAATAACTTGTTTATATAAACTTATCTTGGGAATGAAAGAGAAGTGCCAACCACGTAAATTGAGTTTAGTCGATGGAGGACCAAGTAGGCGTCCTAGAAGGCGAACCAGTGCTGTTTCAAATTCTTTACGGGAACTTTTCAGGTCAGGTCAATGTCATAGTATAGTGCGTAAAGCTATTGATAATATCCTCTCCGCTTCTTAAGACCTATGCAACATAGGATAAAAAATCAAATAAAATGCTTTCCCCATGAAATATTCAAGGACGTCCTCATCCGCTGTTAATAAGTTCTACGCCTTTGATTAGGATCTTGTAGGAGTCACCATCGTTTCGTTTGATAGATTCTTTTTAGCTGCCTATCTAGCTATATCCGATGATCGGTAAATCTATTCCTTGCAAAGAATTCACGGCTTTTCTAGATGTGAAAGAGCCTTGAAATGTAGTAGAACTGATTCGATGGGAACTTAACATGGACCCTAAACTCTGGGACTAAGTAGAATGCATGTTCAAGTCCGCTCTAATTTGGACTTTAGTCACAAACGAAATACTTTTACTTAAACCTGGGACGCCACTCAGAAATCCAACGTACTTATCACTAAGCCACGGTACCTAGTCCAATTAGCGTCTGGTATATTCCCTCAAGTCGTCGTCCTAGAGATTTACTGGGAAAAAGATTGTGGGCTCAACAGGGTGAAGATAAAAGTGGTTCTCTTCACCAATGAAAGGAATTGGACAAATACATGTTAAAAGGACGCTTCACTCATAGAGTTGATTCAGCTCGGTATCTGGGGTACATACTGTGAGTTGAACTGGAGAAAGAATGCGTCGTTGGGTCCATCCTAACATATGAATGCTTAATTGGCGAAAAGTCAAGGAGAGAATCACCAACCTCAAAGAATGAACAAAGATCTTGAGGCTAGCAAGCTGACTTTCAATGGTATCATCCAAATCATCCTGACTGCAGCTCTTGACACAATTCTCGCCTTGACTCCACTCGATCTAAAACAATTCAATATCTATCAAACCACTACCGTCTCCCGTACCTTAACTTCGGGTTAAATGTTTCAACAGTCTCTCCGTCAGGGAAAGAACATTGGAATACATAAAACTCGCCAAGGACCCAGGCTTTTGTCCCCCTCTCCTGAACCTTGTTTAAGAAAACATAGCACTACCTGTCTATTGTGCACTTCTGTCCGCAGCATTGATGCTGACTGTCCTTTTATGTATTGGGCTCATTTACCGCTCATACTCTTCGTTGATTGCTCGATTAATTTATCCCCCTTATGTCAATGTCATCGGCATAACTGGGTAAAAGGTTGAACCTTATGTTGAAGAAGGTCTTCTTTGTTCATCTTCTCCTTTTTTCCTCTCTTCAGCCAAATCATGACCTTGCCTTATGGGATCATAAGCTGGCGAGTTCTTTGATGCTTACTGCAGTAAGCTTGTGGAATTTGGTGGTGTTGACATTTAACTAGTAGTCTACAAAAGTTGTTGTATCTACATTCGTCTTGAGTTACCAAAGAAATTCTAAGCTTTACTTCTACAACATCCTCAGCAATAAGCCATTCTATTGATCCTAATCCATCCACTGACTCAACCTTACCCTTCAGATTATGTTTGCTTGCCACACATACGAGTATTCAAGCACCTGTTTCGGTTTTGAAAAGCCGAAAACACCATACCCATATCACTTACATCCAGTAGCCTTTTCGACACCTGTCACCTTCACTTTACCTACTGCAAAGCTGTTCATTTTAAGAAACACTATACACCCGACCCGACCCAAATAACTCAATGGAATATGTCTTTCATATCCCATGCAGTTCCAGCTCCATCTCTAGCACCACTATATCCATATCACTGTCCAAAACGCTATGTGTGTTTCTCTTTTTTCTATCACCTGACCAAGCCATTAACCGACCACCTCAACTCTTTGTCAGAATAAGCTAAAGTAATACGCAGATACTTTTGCATTTTGCATCGCATATCTTATCTAAACGATTATCTATTGTGTCTACGATGACTGAGGTGCTTGGATAGCTAGCCTACCCAGATAGACACACTCTACTTTATTTTATGGTGTATTTTCTCCATGCGCATACAACCTCAAACAATAAGCGATGCCGCCGCCATGCCGCCGCGGCTATAATAGCCTGGTCCCTCCCGAGAAGTTTGCGGTCATATTGTGTCATTCTCACCGTATAATCGTCGGCCTCTGGCTCAGCAAAAAAATAAAAAGCGCTGCTAAAGTTGCAATTAAGGCCTTCTTGAGTTGTGTTTTCTGAAGAAAAAAAAAAAACAAAAATATTGGAAATGAAATTGAGACACTGCGAGATACAGCTACAGACACACAACAAAACACAAGATACGCGCAGAAGACGGAGAGAAATAGCCCAGCGGTATCTGATGAAATTTGTTACTCCCAATGGGTTTCAGATAAAAGTAAATTTGAACGTGCGGTGCCGTATTTCATCATCAGGAAGTCACCACCGTGCAGAGGTTGTAAATATAATTCCCGGTGCCTTGTTGGTTCGTAATTAAAACATGATTTGCACTGGCAGTGCATGAGGTCGTTATCAATTTGAGAGTGGTCGTGTACGACGGAAGATGCGACAGCAATGGCGATATAAATTCTGCGATAAAGACGATTGATTATGATGTCCTTATGTCCAGTAAATGTGTACAATGAAATTTTATGAACTGATATTGCAAATTGAATGAATTGAAAGGATATACCTACTCAGATGGAATGATGGTGGTGACATATCCAATGCTGATGGTAAGAGACTTCCTTTCCTCATAAAGTGTTTCTTCTGTTGAGAAGATAAGAAGAAGGAAAGTGTCGTTGGAGTGTGGGACACAGAATTGTATGCGATGACAAAAGTACTAATTTGTAGATAGAGAAAGTCAGAAATGTTAGAGAGTTTTTCAAGGAGTGATACAATGTCAAATGAGTTCTAAATGCTGCTCATTTCTGCTTCTTGTATGGCGCTACAGTTCGGGGTGAACCTCCAGTAACAAAGAAGGTATGACGCATCACCTTGTCTAAAAGATTTTAATTATCAAAGGTCTTAGTACGATTATTACCGAAGTGTCGCACAATATTTGCGTGATGTCCTTTAAGGCGTGTAGATCCTCACAATACCTACAAACATCCGACCATACCCCTAATTTCTGTTTTCCTTAGCTTGATGATTTCAACTGATCTTTTATGGTTTTATGGATCTTAGGCCATAAGACTTTGGACATCGTATGTCCCTCCAGATTAGGAGGGCGCAGTTGCTTATACAATTGGCAATACCACTCCTGGCAACACAAAAAAATGCCCTGATGAAAGAGTCTAGTGCTTTGATTGTCAAACGAGATGGAAATATCCTTGTTGAATATAGCACTGACCACGGCTGGAACCTCGGCATGGAATATACTCCAAGGGTCCGGGAGCTTTAGACATATTTCTAGGTTCAACTCTCAATAGCTTACACAGTTCCTTCATTGGTTTAAGACCCATCTGTAAAAATGGCCATCTCATTCGAAAGGTGAACTTCATCATTGTGCCAGTCTTCCCTGTTGGGATACACTACTTCGTACGGAGTATCAAAGTCTTCCCGCCCGTAGTTGGTTTTTAAAGTTATTCGGTAGAAGGTCTTAGAATAGTGCAAGTGCTGCAGTGGGCGTTGTACGTAAATCGTCCGTGATAGTAATACTCGCTTATCTGTACCAATTGGTAGTTGCCCTCCACCATACTAGAGCTCCATACGTGAGCATGGGTCTAAATATCGGGATAGACAGTGCATATTGGCACTCACAGCGATTCAATGAGATTTCTAATGAGAGTGGCTAGATCATAAAGCCATTTAATAGTCAAACCCACGAGAGAGTTTGGTCACTGCCACGACTATAATATTATTGGTGAAGCTAGCCCATGTTCAAGCACGTCATTATACAGTAGAGGACCTAGTTCGGAGTCTTGGGGTACACTGTTTTTTAAGTTATTCTACCTACTTATCGTCGTTGGACGGTACCATATATCTAAGATAGTTGGTTATTATATTTTGCAGGATTATATTTGTTACTCTCGTTGTCCTTTTATGACCGTTTTGATTTTAAACAAGGTTATCATCAAACCACGGACTCCTTATGGTGATTGTTGGGTTGAAGGACCCACTCTTTGTTGGCGTTTTTTGATATGTGAATGCATATTAGAGTCTACTTAAGTCAGTCAACTTAGTATACTTAGTTTAACATTACTGAGAATGTGGGCATCAGAATTTACTAGGACTTGAGTCCGCTTTCGTCTAGAATAAGTAAAAATGTCTTAGGGTAGAGAAAACAACACACTCACACTTTAACGTCCGATAGATTGCACCACCAGCTGGTAGGGATGACAGCAGTCATGTCATAAAAGTTCAGATCTATGTCTCATTCAGAACTATACTTCATGACATGTAAAGTACTGCCAGCTTCTGTTGTTTTCTTTTCTTTTACTTGAAAGGATTTGTAGATAATTTCATAAATTCGTTTAGGACTGTCAAGAACCTTAACTTGTAACGCCGCCACAATTAATACACGATTCCACTCCTTTTCTTATAACATTTACCGTACTAATTAGAATGATTTCTCAATAGAACCTCTCCCATTATGAAATGAAGCCAACCCCACGAATGAAGTCACCAGGAATCAACTACCATCCACACATGTTGACCCCCAGCATCTGGTTCATCCAACTCTATCAATAATCCCATGGAATTCTCATGTTCACTTTCGATCGAACGTAACAAGTAGTGGATGTATGTAGGTACATAAAACTCGTGTCAGAGATTGCCCCATTCAGCGTAATGGACGCTCCAAGAGACAATGAACATGGAAACAGAATCGAATCCATCGCATACACCAGATGAAACATGAACCCCATTCACATTCAGGAGACCAAGGAGCAGAGGAACAACAAGACATACTCGTAACAAATGAAAAAAAAAAAATGAAAAAAAGTGAAAACCGTAACGAATCAAAGCCAGAAGCGATTTAAGCAATCGGCGCAGCAGCCCCAACTTCAATATCTTGTTCCTCGACGGGTAAGGTTCTTTGTCGATGGGTTGGCCTATTTTTTTAACTTTGCTTCTTCTTTGCCGCCACTGAAGCGTGTTTGTGTTTGGCTTGGACCATTGAGTGTACACGCTCTTTGAACGGATTTAGCAACTGGTTTGCAAGCATTCAAATGAGATACAAATAACAATACCTAGAACGAGACATAGTCATCATTTGAAGGAAACAACATCGTTTGGTGGTTGCATGCATACACACAAACAACAGTACCGGTGGTGGTGGAACAATGAAGGATCATTGGGTCATATTTGTCACGATTTGGTAGTCTTGGCTTAGGGCGACGCTCTTCTCTGACAGCAGTGACAAGTAAGTAGTTTAGTGGCAAACAATTGTTTGTTGTGTGACTTTTTTTTCAACTGAAAAAGTGCGCAATACTTAACAATAAAAGTTGAATCATATACGATGCGATTCTTAAGTCATGGCTTAGTGCGCAAGCTATGCTATGACTTTTGACGTGATTGGGGTAAAAAACTCATAGCTTACGCAATCAATATTTCTAATAGTTAACTTAAAGGATGAACCAGATTGCCTTTGTGTATTTTTTGTGTACATAAGTGTGCTATAATCCACCTTCACTGTTTAATAGTACAAATAAGTTTACATCTATTTAGATACAATGGATTAGTAGCTTGGTTGGTTAGTTGAAACCGGATCTCGGTGAGGATACAGTTAGTCCAAGAGTGGGTGAGTCACCTTCTACTCTGGGAACCATTTACTCCTTAATATGAAGGAGCCGGTGCAGCAGGCGTTGCTGAGATCGTTTATATCGTTAAACAGGAACTCACCTAATGCGCCCTTTCTAATGTTGGCTAGTATGTATCCCGTATGCATAGGAGGTGACTTCTTCTTTTTTATCTCAACAGCTTCTGCCAAAGTCATTGTAGAGAATGCCCAGCCTTTGGGCATGTCTTCCTATAGCTGTCTTTTGGCTGGCTGTTCTCACCACTTCGGCATGGATAAGGTATTTAGCATAAAACGTTGGCGAAGCAATGTCAGTGAAGTTTATGCTGTAAAGACCTGAGAAGCCTCACCAGGCCAATTCGTCAGCTTCGCAATTCCCTGGTATATACAGTGACCCGGTACCCAGCAGAGGGTGATGTTGTCCAACAATCTCGTTTAAAGATACGCGGTAGTCTTTTACTGCCTTGGATCTCGTAGTTCTGGATCCGAGGGATTTGATGGCCGCCAGGCTGTCGATGTATATGACAATATCCGATACTGATACTGCATTAACCACCAACCAGTCCGCTGCTTGACGAATAGCGGTGACTTCGGCTTGAAAAACCCTGCAGTAGTCAGGAAGGCTGAGTGAGAGGTGGATGTCCAGGTCTTTTGAAAAGATTCCAGCACCAACTTCTTCCTCGGTCAGAAGCAGGAGTAGGAGCAATGCCAGGTAGAATGACAGGACATTTTGTTAGGGGGGCAAAGCTATTTGGGGGCCTCTTATGGTATATATTATTTGGGCAATAAGGTTTAGAGATCAGGTTGTATTACGAGTTCATATAAGACATCATTAGATGTCGGTATACGTGAGGCAGGGTTTCTCAAAAAATGTAATCTTTTCTATCCTACTTGTTCGTATATTGAACCCCAAGGGGCAACCTCAGGCGGGGTAACCTTCACCCTCTCATCGAGCTGGCTGCTATAAAGCAGTTTCTTTGTTGGAGCAAAAGAACCTCGGGTTATGGAGAGACCACCAACCTATGTTTGTTGAAATATACACATTGGCCCAGCAAAAGCCCAAGGTAACTGATTTCATTTTGACACAGAAATGCATGCATATGCTGGTCAATGATAGAGGACTTTCGTCAAGCCTTTCTGGTATCCCCAGACGCTCCAGACAACAGAATTTCTGACAGTTGATCATTATCTTCCAGTCGTGAGAATATTACTGGATCTTATCTCAGTCATATTGCAAGGGTCTTGCAGACCATTTTTAACATCACAGTCGAAGACCAGAACACATTGCGTTTTTTCATAACGAAATTTCCACTTTTGAGCATATTAAGAAGCATGTACAGCATTGGTTCCTTGTGCCAAACGTATCAATCATACTGTTTCGAAGACATACTCCAAGTCAATCAGACAGGCATTCGTATATTGTTCCTTGCTTTTATGGCATTGCATGTTCGACAGCAATTTAGACGCAGTATGTGTTGTATCACACTTCGACTTGTATTGATTATCCGGAACTTTCCCTCAAACCTCTCATAGAGAATCTTCTCAAATAGCTTACTGATGTTTGGACAGACAGACAGATTTGCCGGATTCGAGTTGGTCTTTCTCGTTTTGGGGTTCGGCTGTATAACAGCTATTTTCCAGCGAAACAGGGTGGCCTACAATGCATGTTCGAGTACAATGTTAAATATTCCATTGATTCCTCTTTATTTCTTCGTTCTGAATGATTCTTAGATCGTTTGGAGTTCTATCTTCAATACGTACGGAGAATGTAATGAACCCTTTCATTGACTATGAAATGTACATTTTTAGCCAAACAGAGTACACTTATTGACAATTATTGCAGAGTTTTATGATAACGTATGCCATCGTCCCCTCAAACAAAAGAGTTGAGTAGCGAACTTTTTTTTTCTTCTTATAAATTTTTTTTTTTCCAAATTTATAACAACAAATTAAGATACAAAGATCATTAGTATGTACACTCGTAAATAAAATCCGAATTAAAATTCCACCATAAATTTGCCAAGAACATATTCATACATTGTCCCAAAAAATTTCCATGCATACATATGTCGTCATGATTAATGTCACATCCATTCCAGCGCACACGCCACATCCTGCCAGTATCAAAGGCCATCCATTCCCCCACAACATGCCGCCGAGCACAAGTCCAATCAGTAGAAAAGTAAAAAAAAAAAAAAAAAAACAGCACACAGCCACACGACAAAACAGTCCTCATAGATCCACAGACTGAATTATTGCCCGACCATTTGGATTTCAAAAAAATCGATTTAAATAAAATTCGATGTTGTTGCAGCAAAACGGATTTCTGTTTACTGTTTAGTTTTTTTTTCTCATTTCCTTTGACATAGATCTTCCAATCGTACACATACAAATGGACTTATGCACAGCAGTAGTCCAGTCCAATCAGAAGCAATACCGGAGCTCATTTATGCAAATTGCATCGACAATGTTTCGTAGGCACAATACTAGACAACGACCCGAAAAAAAACAAGCAAAAAAAAACGAACTGGGTAACATAAACCCACTAAACTATGTTGCGCAACATTATACCGAACATATGTCAAATGTCACATAAAAGACTACCAATGTTGCTTTTGTTGGCTTGTGTGGTGGGTGTCAAGCTAATATTGGCATATGAGAAAAATTTGACATGTTGACCATTTTTAGAAAAAAGTGTCGACAATTTGATTGTATCTAGATACAATTGCAAAACAAATAGATGCAAAATAAGAAAGGGAAAACTATATGCATATCTGCTACTATTTTCGGAATGCAAAACCAAAAAAAAATAAACACTACGACCGCATGCTTCAATTTCGTTTGGTTTTCCTTTTCATCGTTGAATCTTGTTTTTGTATCTTTTTGCCGGAAAAGCGGTTAACTCCGACTAGGCCATTGTAATTGACAAAATCATCGGATTCAATCGACATAAGCTGTCGGAATAATATTGTCGAGATAAATGTTGTCCACCGCGATGTGTTTGCTGTGGCGGAGCTCCTTCGACATATTAAGGAGGGCAATGGTGGTGTCGTGGCAGGAGCAATTTCTTCGCTTTTTGTTGTGTACCAACCAACTGGTAGACAAGTTGGCGTAGTGGCGTAAAAAGTTTCGACAAATCGATTGTAGATTTTGTGTCAATGGAAGAGGAAATGGGGATATCTAATCTAGAGATGGAGAAGTGATGGCTGGATTTCTTTTGGTATCATTGAGGAAATATATTATTCTGAAGAAAGAAGAAATTAGATTGTTGGTGTGTGTGACCAAAAAAAATGTATTTATTTCACTTTCTTTAGATTTCATTGGACTGGTTCTGCTACAGATATACTCTCTGGGGCCACCGTGGACCTTAAGTCCGTCAATGTTGAGATAAGCTTGGGTGTATAAAGTACTCATGGCTTTTGTTTTGGCTGTGGTTATTTTGAACCGCACTTTGCATGCCTCTGCCTGGATGTGAAAGAAGACAAACATACATAGTCCAGAGTCCATAGTTAATTACCGTCAATTCAGCACTCCTACAAAATACCCTGTAACCTTACCATCCTCGTTTGTTGTCTTGATAATAACTATATGAGTTTTTCTGGAATGCCTACTAAGGAGCATCTTGATTCAAGCTGTCGCGACGTGTCGAAAGCCTTGTCGAAGTCTATAAGATCATTGTGATGTGTTCTGGTACGATCCTTAAGATACAGACAGATTCAGGGGGAAAGCTCCCCTGAACGACTTCGAGCGGTTGAATTTAAATGTTCTTTAATGCCAAATACATATGCCAAGCTCCTAACAACAATATTCCGCACCTTGTTATACTTGAGATTGACCAGATTGAGGGCTTATCGCCAGTGAGCAAGTCTTCTTCTTGAGCTGGCAGGGTGTCACACAAAGCAATGGAATATTAGTCAACCTGTTAAATCTTGTTCTAATAATATCTTAGCAATAAGTTGCTATCTCGGCATTTCGATATGCCTTTCTCCTTAGTGATGGCAAAGACAGTTTAATGTTATAATTGAATATGATTGCAGATTCTTTAGCCCGGCATTTTTTGGTGAACTCTATATGGATACGTTTTACGAAGTTATACCCGACTTTATGCTCCTACATGTTTTTGTTGTGAATCCCATTCTCAGAGACTGTCAAGAATTAAATGATTGTGGCCAATTTTAGAGGTGATTCAGCCCTTCTCACTGGATTGTCATTGTGTATTGATGCACTCCGTTCTTGCCTACTTTGACCTCCAGATATGCATTTGCAACGCTTTTAGCGCAATATATTCTAAAGGATGCTCTTTTGTGCATCAAGTTAAAGCCGTTTTCTTATTGGCTCTCTCGGTTCTCTCGTTTTTGGTTTAAGCCTCAATATTCCTCAACGACCCAATTTGCTTTTGCACTTGTGTAGGCTAGCTGCTTCCTAAGGTTTAGTTAGCTTCTGTTTTGCATCCGCTAATTCCAGGCGAGGTTGATTGAAACACTGGTCTTGTCCTCCTTTTCACGTGGTGCCTGATGGTTCAAGCTTCATATTTCTTAAAACCATATTGTCGGTTAGAAAGTCCGTTGTCTCCTTTGGTCGATTGTCTTGAATATTGCAAGGAATTCTTCTCAGAGTTCTCATTGCTTTTTAGATGTCTTCTTCTTCGCCAGACACTTTGTGAAGAGAGAAGCAAATGCCTTGGATTTTGATGCTCTTTTATGGGACAATGTTGAGACTGAGAGTCCCTTACTTCTTCGTCTTACAGCTTTAGATTGAGTCCACTAAAATAAGGACGTTATACACGTCTCCACTCCATCATATGGGGTGGCTTTTCTGCCTCTTACTGACAAATGTACCTGCGTCAGTTAAAGACAAAAAATCCACAGCGTTTAAGTGCTGTTTGAAGGTGGGAATCTTTGAAAGACGAAACTGAATCCGTACTCAGTAACAGTGTGGGAGTTACAACCACTAAGCCCACTTCTCTGTCTACCCCTGATACTCCCAGCATTGTCGCAAACGACTGCAGTGGTTCTTGAACTCATAGCGCAGTTAGTCTAACGAAATGCCGATAGTATGACTGTTTCAAGACTTTGGTACCAATATCGAAAGGTCTAAAAACTCATTCTTTGCTAATTTACCCAGTAATGTCTGGTAATAGAACTACGAATACCATCATAGTCAAACTGTGTCCGTACTATCGCTTAAATGGTTGTAGTACTTTCTGAACCGAATAACAATTTTATGAATACGAACCGGTGTGGTCACAAGAATGCTAATTGGTACTCTCAAGATGAATAGCAAAGCTTAAAACATGTGCCTCTTAATTTGTAACTTACCATGCAACTTAAACGTTCTCCAAGTCTAAATTACAACATAATTCTTCTTTTTTTACGGTAAACAAAGACATAAATCGCCTTATGTAGATTTTAACTTCCCAACAACGTTTGTGCTGTGCACTGACTTTCGCAAGTTCCAGATTAAAATTCAATTATCCACGACAGTAGCACTCTATTTTCAAAATTCAATCAACCACCAACAGTGGTGGGCGGCCGGCGGCCGGTGGCGGCACAAGACACCACCAACTGACCACAAGCTTTCAAGCCTAATTTATGTGCACATTCAATCAACCCCTTTGTTCCGTTTTCGATTATTGTCGTCCCATTCACAATTGCTAGACACACGGCCGCACCGGTGGTCCATACATTTATTGTTTACACGCTTTTGTTTAGTAAATTGCTAAACACCTCAAGGCGGACAGACATTCATATAATTCGATTCATTTGTTTACAGATTTTTCTCTCCACCTTTTGTTGAAAATTCCAAAAAGAAAAACAGACAACAACATATAGCTTACGTTTGTGTACAAAAATTCAGACAAAAATTATAAAAAAAAAATCAATCCAAAAACGATGACAACAACAAGGCGAAGGAATTCGAATTAAATATCCCATTTTTGTTGTCCAATCGAATTTATGAGTATTTGTCGGAATCAATTAGAACTGCCGGCGTGCGAGGAACATGGATGAAAAAAAAACAAGACTCAACCATGACAACAAGCAAAGACACCTCTTACGCGCGCGCGCGAGGACCGATAGTGTGACAATAATTTCCAAGCACACACAACGCGGAATCACCATCTGGTTAAAAGTTGTGTATGCATACAAATACCTGAAGATAAACTCGTAAAATTAATTCCAACACGATGGCTTGGTTGTATATTTAGAACACGGAGCCACAGATGTGACCACTAAGAAGGACCTCACTTTCCGGTCGGAAATTAATTCGATCTCTATGGAGCTTGTTAATTAGACCGTGTGGACGAGTTTTAAAAAGTGTGTTTGCTGTTCTGGGCATTCGTTCCTTCGGTTGTTTTATCTCGAAAGAATATTCAGATTTAGTGTTTTTTTTTTTATGAATGGAAGGTAGATAAGGGCTTTCTTGTCGGACATGAATTTAAATTTTATCGATATCCAAGTTGGGTAGTAGTTAAGAGGCGCCAGTAGTGGCCTTAAGATACTCTGTTTAGTTGTGCTCTCCTAATGGGAACTATCTCTAGCAAATGTTTATGTTCAATAAATCCCACTGTGGTATCGATATTTTGTCACATTTGAGTGCAATTTAAATTCAAGTTTGCTGACCAACTTTTTTATTTTGGTTTCTTCTCTTGAAATAGGTATACATATGTGGAATGTTAATTTATTGATACTGTTTACTGGAGGATGACCAGCTTTTTAGTTTATCTTAATGAAAATGGCTTGGTTTGGATAAATATTGATCCAAAAGCTGAAGAATTTCACGCATCAGAGGTCGATTAGTGATATGACTACCATTGTAAAGTAGGAAATGTCCATTGGTGTTAATGGTGGGCGTAAAGTTTTATTGGATATTTTAGAAAAACCTTTAAAATATTGGTTGACTTAATATAAGACAGAAATTTACATGGGTATTGTGCTGGAAAGAGCTGTCTGTTCTGCCTTTTATAAGTGATACAAGTGCTCACTTAGAGCTCAGTATAAATTCAGTAGAATTGCGAATCCAATGGGCGCTAAAAGGAGTGAAGAAAGAAGAGACCCTAGACTAGATACTAAGTCTCTTCCAGTGTTGACTCTTTCAGTGAAAATATAAGAAATATCATAGAACTAGTTCATGGTTGAAGTTCAAATGCTCGCAATCGTTCAGTCGTAGAGGTCTACAAACCATGAAGACATCACCGCAAGAGGGTACAAATCTCCCTTACACTTCATGTTGCAGCCCCTTTCTGAGTAGATCCTTGTTCCACAACTAAGTTATGGGCATATTACTGGAACTTTGAACCCTGTGGCGCCTGTAAACCTTATATGATCATAATTGAGACATTAATATACAGAGATGTTATCTGAGATGAGACAGATATAAATATATATTTACCTTCAAATTAAATCTACATTTAGGTTATTGCCACACTATCTGAATACAGAAATATGATATTTATTTTTATATCTTTTCACCGAAACATAATCTCTTGGATCGTTAAAATGAAGCGCGAAGAAAGGGTGCTTGGTTTTGAAATAAACTAAAAAGTCATTTCCAATAAAAACACAAATGATAATATTTAAATAATTAATTTGCAATAACTAATAACATTAGTCCATTAAGTGACGTTTACCATATGTAAGATATAAGATAGATAAAATCAAAATCGGGTTATAACATCCTTTATTACCATACAGGGTTTTAAAAGGCAAAATGAAACACTTATGGCTTCTTTATGTACGTCAAACCATCAGTGTATATCAGACTTGTAATTTTTAAATCGGTTCACATAGAGAGATGAAACTTTGTGTATGTATGTGCATTAAGTGGCAGCCTGCTCAAGATAGTGACAAATTTACTCTATTTTGTGGCACTTTGTATAAAGGGCTGCCCCTCTTCATTACGGCAAAAATCAATAAGTTTGATCTATAAGAAACTTTATGAACTAAAGTATCGAAGCAAAAAACGCATTTTCTCAAAAATTGGGCGTGGAAGTGGAACGGATTCTGAAATTTGTTCCATATTTACCAAACTTTGTTCTTAACCATCGCCTCAATCATTAATTCGATTGAAATCGAAAAAAAAAATTTTTTTTTATAAAAATGCCTTTTAAAAGTGGGCGTGGCTATATATAGTGTATAGGAAGTTTATAGACTGAAAAAATAACTACGTATTTGCTTAAGTAAGTATCTTCGAGTTTCATGTCAAAATACTGTAAAAAGTGAATTTTTCGAAAAGTGGGCGTGTCAGTGGTGGATTATAAATAAGTTTACACTGGTATAGCTTACTTTTCGAAGGATTTTGTATAGACAATTTTATCGATCTAGCTCAAGTATACGGTCCAAAACCTATATGATTTAAATCATCTGCTTAATACCGAAGATTATCTGCAAATTTGACTTGAATTGGTTCAGTGGTTTCAGAGTCCATAGAATTTATATATAAAACAGAGCCATCTATCGGGTCTAGAACTGTACCATCTTTCAAGCTGGAATCAATTATTCACATTCACAAAATTTTATTCAAATCGGTTGGACAGTTTCGGAGATTAGCGTGGACGTACATCGTGACACGTGATTTTTATATATAATGAAGATATGTATTTTATTTTTAAACAATTTTTATAGGTTATATTAAGTTTGATACATAGTTTGAGAAATATTTAAGATAGGCTCAATAAAGTATACCTCTGTCTGTCACCAGTCTTTGGATCTTCAATTTTAAGCATGCCCACATATTGAGACAATTCGTGTTTGGAGTAATTTTATAAGATATAATGTTGTTCTGTGCTGTCCTTACTTGCGTAGAGAACCAAAAGGTCCTTCCAATAAGAAATGTTGTTAACTAAGGAAGAGATCTTAAAATGCATAGTGTTCAAATGTTAAAACTATGAAAATAAATAAATATTAGGCCGTAAGAGGGTCAAGGCCTCTTACAACTGTACATGTTGCGCGTGGTATACATTTCTGCATGTACAGAAGAGACCTAGCTGAGAAGCTTTCTTTTGACAGTAAATACTCTTGGACGTTTGTCAGACGCTCGCAAGATTTAGGGCAGTCAAAAAAACCTTTGATGGTATATTTCTGGATTAGAATTTGGAATCCCTTGCGCAGTGGTTCAACGCACTAATAACTGACCCATACTGTCAAAAATGTAGCTAAACGTTTTTCGAGCTATTCGATTTAATTTAGAATTACTTAAGTACTGCATTTTTCAAAAAGTAGGCGTGTCAGTGGCTTAACTTAAAAAAGTTTTTCATATATTGTTTCTAAGGATCTCGAACACAAAATTTCATCGATCCAGCTCACAACTTAAGCCCCACAACTTGGTTGTATTTAAATCACTTGCCTTCAGCGCCACCTGTTGGATCCACACTTGCTTTCTAGCAGCAATATAAAATTAGAAGGCAGTTTAAAAAAGTTTGAACCATTATTGCACGAGGCCCTTCTTGTACTTGCGCCAATTTTTAAGGAGATCGAGTTATCCACGCTTGCATATGGCTTCCCGGTACATAGACTGCGAGTTTGCATTTCTCACTTAGCAATGGAGTTGTCTTTGGGATGCATAGTGTGTCCTCTCCCACTTTCTCAGATATTAAGTTATGTTTTAGATTCTTGGCCCATTCTCTGATTAAATTGTTCAATGTATAGACTAAATGTCCTAATGATGTCCACCTTTTAAGTTAGGTACTACACCTATAAAGTTGTACCGATTTTGCCTTCTTTATAGGTGCCAACGTGGCTAGCTGAGACTACACTTCCTTAACATAGAAAGTTGTTTAATTTATGGACTATCTACATATACTATCACTAAGGAGCTTATTAATGGAGGAAACTCCAAACACCCGGTGTAGGGTTTTGACGGGAACTTTATATTGTCGAATGAGGATCGGCTTAATGAATGGAGATACTTCTTTTCTACAATCCTAAACGTCCCCATGTACATTCTGTGTGAATGTCCTTAAACAAATTTGATTGTCGCTATGTTTTTACTGCGATGACACCAAAAACAGCCTGAAAAAAACAAAATCCTGCAAACAAGGTGGCACCTTTCACTATTTTCACTGCAACTCCGCCGTCGTCGTCGTCATCATTAGTACATTAGGTACCTATTTTCCGTTTGGCCTCACAAACCAAACCATCCGACCTCAATCTAAATCGTGTGTTTCTTTTGTCAGTTTTATTTCTAAAGAAAGCGCAGTCAAAATAGAATTTCATGCAATAGATCGATTTTTACAGCTACATAAGCCACCAACAACTCCAAACAAAAAACCCAACAGAGTCCGGTACCAATTGATGATGTGTTGCAAGCAAACCATGCTCAACACTCATCGACCACTAAATCGGGACGAAATCATAATTACAAATTATTTCAGTGATTTTCTACCAAAGCCGCAACACCGACCCAGAGACCGACTGGCCAGAACTATCCAGCAGCCGACGACGACGCCACCACCACCACCACCACCGACGCCGCCGCCGCAACATTAACAGAAAGCATGACTTAATATATATATATTTTTTCTTCTTATTTCTAATTTGACGTACTGTTGGTGGTAAGCAACATTACCACCAAACCAATACCCAGCTGCGCACTGGGATCTGCATCTGCATCTGTGTAACCAGCCAGAGAGGTTTCCTTTTGTTTCCAAATGTTAACATAAATTAAATTCACCTGTGAACAAAGCGATAACAATTTTAATAGTAACTAATGACATTTAATTAAATTGCTTTTCGATATTTTTGCTCACCCCGCGTGGCCTATGAATGTAAGGGAGCAGGAAGAGGGGAAGGAGGGGTTGCTCCGTTGCTCCGTTTGGCGTTTTGGTGGCGCTGAGGAATTTTTCATTTTCCCTTGAATGCGCACGATCTTGGATTTGGGTAAATTGGGAGAAAAATACGATGTTTTTTTGCATTTTTTTTTGTTTTATTGGCATCTGTTGGATTGTGTAGATGGTATTTATAGGATTTGTTATGCCAGTTTAATCGAATCAAAAATGAAATAAGAAAAATTTGTGTGTGGGAAATTGGGCAATTTGCGGGAGTAGGTAAATTGCGTTTTGCAGGTGTTAATGGGTGTGATTTGGCAAGAAATGAATTTGAATTACAATAGCTCTCATGCTAATAGCAGATTCAATACAGGTGGGTGGTTGTATTTGTTGAGATTTTCTGGAGGAAAAGCCATGTGTTAAGCTACTTCTAAAATTTTATATTAGATAGGTAAATACCTATCATTTCATCCGAGTTCTGCGTTTTTGACTAGGAAAAAGAGGACTTTTCTTGGGCCCCACAGAAATGTTCTAAAAGGAATCTTAATCCAGTTAAATCTTCTTCGTTCTGGAGGCATGAACTTATTAAATGGGAGACCTGAAACCAAATTACAACAATCGGCAACGAACTCCTAACTCGTCCTCAAAATGTGAAGATTTTTCATTTTCAAACTCACAATCGAGCAATCACTAACGAAACATCTAAGCAATTTTTGAGCCACCATTTCAAATCGATCTAAAGATTTTTAAAGGAGACTGGACAGTTTTTTGGCAAAGAATTAGAAAATATCTAAAGTCAGTTGTAATTGTGTCGACTTCTTTGCCATTCTCTAAGGCTGGGAAAGCTAACAACACGAATTGGTTTATGTTTGCAATGGTAACTAGGCCTTTCTTCCAATGAAAGCTTAAAGCTTCGTTTAAGAAACTTACAAAGATATTATATATCTGTGACAGAGATAGAGAAAAGTGTTTGAAAAAGGATAGCAAGAGGTTGAGAGAACATTTTTAAAGAAATGGACTTCATTCACATTTTGTTTCATCTCATAGAATTCTTACCTATCGATAAGTACTTGACATGGCGTCCAAACAGACCAAAACTGGGAAGCCTGCCGGTAGTGCCTGAGGACAAATCAGAAACTCTTGTAGGTGGCCACAGAGTAGTAGTGGTAGTAGTAGTACTCAGCCATTGAATAAAAGGTTCGATGCTCAACTCCCAACTACATCCATTCAGCATTCATGAAAACAAACGTAGAAAAATTCTGTGAATTATAATCGAATGCGAAAATTACATACAAATCACTCCATTAACTCGGACAATAACCTATAAGGTAAATACTACTTGAGCTTCAGATAATACTACACCAGCTCCTGCCTTCCTATCGATACTAAAGATTTTATAAACTTTTCTTTCTGTTCTTCTAGGTTACTCATTATTGTTTGTAATTTTTCTGCCTAAGCTCGGGAATAATTCGTCTTCTCCAACTTTATACATATGTATAAAAATAATAAAGTCGCTGCTATGCGATATGGTACGCCATCTTATATGACTTTACTAAACCAGTTTAAAAATGAATCTTAAAGAAAATAGATGGAGCCATTTTTGAGAAAATTGGCTAAAACCACTTTATCCTTGAAAAATTACCGTCATATCAACTTTTAGCCAACAATTTTTTAAGGCATTTTACAGTATTTTCGATCTTTAATCTAATATGGGAACTTTAATGAAATCTTTTCATCCGTTTTCAAGAAAATCGTTTTTTTAGTCAAATTTGCCATAACGGTGCTACAACCACCATTGGCCAAAAAATTGTACGTCATCTTATTGCAAGTATTTGGACTAGTCTCAGTGTTTAATTGGAACGAAATCGTTTGACCCGTTTTCATGGAAATCGGTTTTATGGAAAAAAAATTATAAGTATAGTACGGTTGTTCCAATTTTGGTAGGAAAATTCGATGGAACTTTCGAGAAAATCTTTTTTTTTTTTTGTAAAATTGGCCCTAAGTACCGTTAATAATAGGGCTTAAACAAAAACTCTAGATATGAAGGCTTATAGAAATCCGTCCACCTGCTTAGACTGTAGCCTCAGCCTCAAGCTTTCTGACATAATTGATTAATATCTCGAGTTCAAATTTTTGCACGAATCCAATACTCTTGCGTGTGTGCCTTAAATTTTTTAATGGCTTCCTGTGCAGTTAATTTGAAGCTAAATTTTGGTTCTGTTCAGGATTTGCTATTTTGAATCGTTGAATCGTAGGTATGACTAAGTTATGAAAAAAATCGAGAAAATATTTTATATAAATAATTGCAAATTGGGACAAATTGAAGCCAAAAGGCTAAAATTCGAGAATTTGAATGACTAAAAGGAAAAAATCTTCAATTACAACTCACTTACAATAGAGAACAGTTTGCTGTTACCGCAGGCTATAAGTCCCATTGTTTCTTCAGCAACAGCAGCTACTCTTTAATTACCACTCGCATCGCCAGAAGCGTAATCCATAAAACAATTCCTGATTGACTTATCGCTCCTCGAATAACAATCACATTTAATGGTGAATTCTTCGATTCGGCTTAAACTGTCAGTGATTGGGGTCAGTCTTATGCGCCTGATTGACAGGCATAAAAAGTAATGTTAACACAGAAGCTTAAAATATTTGCGATAGAATTTGATACTCATTTCAGGAGGATTTAGTAGCCAGTACTTTTCATCATCAAATTCATTTGACACAGATTCTAAGTTGCTTATAATTTTTGTTGTTGTTTTATTTCAGTCCCCAGAATTGGATTATCGGCATGAGCTGATGGGCCGTCTGCATAAAATCGAACCCGATGTCGAATTAGAAGTATTACCTCATCACCATCACCACCATCACGATCATAGTAATCATCATCTGCATCACCAGCACCAGCACCATCACGATCAGCACCATCACCAGCATACGAGTCAGCAGCAGCAGCAACAACAACAACAACAGCATCACCAGCAGCAACAGCCAAATCACACTATCGACAATCCGTCCAGCTCACCGAGTAATTCGAGTTCCGGCTATGGTTGCGCATACGCCAGCACTCAGTGCTACGACGGTGGCTACTCCACCGGGAAGGAGTATCTATTTGGTGAGTACCTCATCTCGCATTGACTGAATCACTTAGACGGTCTTAATCCAGTGATTAGCTATCTATCACCAAAACCAACGAAATTATTCAAAAAAAAACTAATCTAACTGTGAAATTTAATATTTTCTTTTTTTACCTCGCTCTCTATCTCACTCTTTCAATTCAATTCAGATACAGATGCGGATTTTCTATTTGCGTCCGCTATTTGAAAGAATTTGTGTATCTATTCACAAGCAACCAACATTCGTATTAAGTTACGAATATGTTTTTTTTTTCGTGAATAGATACAAGCGTGAAGAGTAAATATTATCTCGGGGCATGTTTCTAATGAGTTTCATGGGCAGATCTTCCCAATGCCTAAAGGTTTCAATTCTCAGGCATATAATAGTTGAGCGCGTGCGCGCGCGCATCCAACCACTTGCTACCTAAGCATAATTTGATAAATTGCTAACTAATTAGGAGGCGCGTTCTTCTTTAGGCAGATACTTTTTATAGATGCCATTTCTAGGAGTCGTAGGTGTCATGTTCGTCTGTCAAAATTTTGTCTAAATATTGCCACTTTATAACGGTGATTTTAATGGCCTATGACATCCATTTAGTGTGAAACAAGTTAAATTGATGTCATCAAATAAAAATACATGACAAATGGGCAATTGATGTGGCGACTTGGCTGCGATGGTCTTTCACCACATAAGAAATGTTGACATAAGTTGTCAAATAAATATTCATAACCAGGCAATAAGTGTCTGCATATAAAATTTGAGTGCTAGTAGTTTTCCCTTGAAGAGAATGTGCTTAGATGGAATTCCTTTTTAATATAATGTTATGGGC
>OX454334.1:28810400-28935754 GCA_949716465.1 Chalcosyrphus nemorum
TCAGCTGCAATGACAGAGCCGCAAATTCTTGGAAATTATCGCCAATCGACACCGGCTATCATGACAGCACTGAGACTGACCAAAACAGATAAACACAGACACATGAATAGCAGGTTGGATAAGTGCCAACTACCACAACTGTGTACGCAATCCCCTCTGGCGTTTGTGGAATGCCTTCATGGCGCATTGATTAAATGCCACTTTACTCCACATTAGCAATCGCTACTATGTCCCCGAGGGGGCGGCGGTAGGAGGGAGAATACCCCACCAGCCAGCCAACCAACAAGTGGCAGACGGACTGCGATGCATGCACCCGTGTGCAATAAGCCAGGCAACACGATATATTCCTAACATGCCCTGAGTGTCAACTCTAATACAGATTTATGTCTAATGCGTTACGAATTTTTGATCAGTACAATTATTCAATTCAATCGAATGCACTTCAACTTATGCGCATTCGTTGGATCGCTTTTTCATATTTTACCCCCAAACTACCCTCACTTTGATGGTGTCGTGTATCTAATGGAGATCGTTTCATTGAAAAAAGATTCCGAAATCGAGGAGGACCTGAAGCTGGAAATGCAACTTTCTGCCGGCTCTAATTAGACACTTGGACAGTTTCTTCATCTTCGGCTGAGATGATGTGAGTTCGCCTCATTAACTGGACGAGATAATTTTCTTCTGATGGTCGTCGTAGTAACCGAGGTCTCGTCTGACTGCATGTCTGGCGGCTCGCTTTGTTTAACTAATTCACAAACGGACCTATTTGTAGTAAAAAAAAAAAAACACCTGGAGCAAGCTTGAGAACTTGATGGTAAGCCAGTCGCGCTGCAAATATAATTGATGATCGATTTTGAGCGTAGAAAATGCCAAGCGTACGTGTTGCAACTGAATTAAAATTGAGTTATGAAATATTAATCTGTTCGCGATGCAGTTCTGTACTGGTCAGGTGGAATTTTTTGTTTATTATTTTTTATATGTTGCGGCTAATTAGTTTGACATTTTTATAAAGATTATAGATAATAAGGATGGACGAGATTGCGTCATTTTTAATTGAATTTATTTGATAGTTCCTATTCTCCTAAAACACATCGGTCAGCACTTATGTCAGTACATGACAGTATCTGATAAAAGGTCTTGTATTCGTTAGACATTGTTCATTCTTTTCTGCTAGTAATGCAGCGCGTACGCAAGTGACACAGCTCCCAGCATTTATGTCAGTATATGTCAGTATGTGATAAGCGGTCTTGTATTTGTTCATTCTTTTCTGATAGAGTGCCATAATTTGGTCCGCATTGGTATAATGCAGCGCATACGCAACTGGCACAGCTGCCGGCATTTATGTCAGTAAATGTCAGTATCTGATAAGTGGTTTTGTATGAAATATTTTGTTCTTATGTGGAAGAACAACTAAGGAACCATAATAGTGTCATATCCAACGTACTTACTAAAAGTTCAGTCATATTTGACTTTCTACCCATTTTTAGACCACTTTTCCCCATATTCCCCATCCGATGATAAATTTGTCAAAATGGGGCAAATTCTCCACGTTTGGCATCACTTATTCCCAGTCTTAGCCTAAGACCGTGTGAACGATATTTGCTCGAACGAGGGACACATACAGAGGGCTCCATTCCATGCGACTTTAACTTTGATTTCGTATTCTAGAATATTTTTATTAAAATAACGTTGCTTACAGTTCATCATGTGGATAACGCCATTCATATGTTAATCCTTAACCTTAAAAAACAGCGGTCTGCATTATTTAGTTGAGCGATCTATCATTCGCCAATTAATAAATATTTAGTAGAAGTAAGATATCTGAGGTCTCTTTTAGCGTTTTTTTATTTCAAATTGGTAACACAAATAAATGGTAAATATGAAAATTTATTTCGAATATCGTGCTCAATTCGAATAACCGTTGATCGTTTTCATAGACACTGTTGCTATTTTAAAGCGTAGTATTGAGGAGGATTCAAATGCACTATTGAAGCACGTTATGGAAGATTTGGAGGAAGATCTTGTGTTACGTCTTACAAGACGCAACTCGCATTAGATATATATAAAGCCACTGGTCATTATGTGAATCGATCTTTCGGTGAATAAGCTGAAAATCAGATTGCTCTTTATTTCTGTATGGAACCAACATTTGTTTGGTTGGTATATCCAAAAGGCAGGATATAGATCCATGACTATGGAGTCGTTCGTTCACCGATTGAATGACATTAATGTGGAAAAGCTATGGTTACAACAAAATAGAATAACATGCTACACAACGCGTGCCAGAATCAATTTATTGAAGGAAGCATTTGACGACCAATATCCTATGATTATTTTCTTTTGGGATATGTTATATAGATAAACCAGAGACCATTTGGAAGCCAACATACGCCTCGTTATTGCCGATATACGTCCTGAGCTGCTCGAAAAAGCTATCAAAGTTGGATTTCCAGATTCCACTTAATTTGCGGCAGCCCCGGCGCTCCAACAGATTTACATAAATCTTCTTTTGGTACAGTGGTATAATTGTTGCCCTGTTATATATGGGAAGTTGTGTTACAATTCCCCCCTTGTGCTGTTGTATACATTGTTGTATACATGAATGAACCAACTGCACTGTACTCCTTTTCATCTAAAGCGCAGCGTCTTCTATGTGCCCCGGTAAGATTCGATGGATTCTTCCATTTCTTCTTATTAGCACTTTGCCATCAAGAAGGAAAAATATTGGTAAAAGAGCTCAACCATACTTAAGCGGAATTTAGACTTCAACTTCGACTTCTTTAGACGGGACAAGTAATGAAATGTAAGCCCATCGGATGCGGCATTGGAAATTGCTATATGGAATACTTCTTTTGCCAAATAAATGACAACCAGGTGAATAGGTGATCGATATTCAGCGCACTACTTGGCTATGATCCACAGGGTGTCGTTTTAGTCAAAGCAGGAGGATCCAAAGCGGGAGCCTTCATGAGTTCAATGAGTCTACCTGCGAAGTGTTCTTTGATTCGCTCTTGCTTCTAGCAAAAGAAGCTAGGTCCCCATCCTCCAAGACTATTTCAAGCCAAGAAAGCAGCAGCTCTGCGGATTCAGTTGTGCATCGAGTGCATCGAGTATGCTGCCAATTTCAACCTCTTTCCCTCTAGATGATCCAGCTTTCTTCACCTTTAAGCATAAAATTGCTCGCCAAAACTACCACGTTTTCATTAATACTTGGCTGTTTGCTGCTTACAGTGTCTACTTATTTCTATCTAACCACATACTTGGAAATGATCAAGCAATCTTAATGATCCATTGCATTATATCGACTTTGGCTGATGATTCATCGTTCTAACAAAGTTTTCTCACCACCAGTAAAAACATCACCTTCACTCCCGCGACTCGTTTCCTCGACCAAAGCAGACCTTTGATCCCAATATATATCTCCAGCCATTCATCTCCCTCCCGAAACAGAAGTCAAAGTCTCGCTATACAACTACTCCATATCTCTAACCGAAAACCACTACCATTAACATCAACAATGATGTCTAATTTTGGGCGAATTTTTCCTCACTCACTCCTTGCTACCATATACCTACTCATCCGTTGCAACTTCGTGTCCATCCATGGTAGACACTCTAACCAAAAACTCGTTGAATGGATGGTAGATGGGTGCCTTGCTTGTGCAGCCTATGACCAAATCAATAACAGCAGCAGCAGCAAGACACACTTAAGGTGAAACCACCAACTCCGTGTGCATCCCATGTCTGGGGGTCCGTATAGCCATAGTGACTTCTAACAGTTAATCTGGAAGAAGCAAATCATCTGTATGTCTGGCCATTGAATTGGAATTCATACGCAGTTCGCAGCGGGAAATGAGCGGGAGGAACCCATCGGTGCAGCCATCACATTTGTAATTGCATGCGTGTGTGTAAGCCCCAATGGCCCCCAGGGTAAGTGGTGCAGCTGTCTGCTGCTTCCTAACT
This sequence comes from Chalcosyrphus nemorum, assembly GCA_949716465.1. NCBI lineage: Eukaryota > Metazoa > Arthropoda > Insecta > Diptera > Syrphidae > Chalcosyrphus > Chalcosyrphus nemorum. Next base: position 28,814,363 of record OX454334.1, read on the forward strand.
TTAAGCTGCCGTTCAGCCCAGAACTACTATGATGATGACGACGACGACGACTACGACGACGGTGACTATGAGTACAACGACAACGACGATCACGATGATGATGATGATACTGATGATGATGGCAATGCTGATGGGCTTAAGCATGGCCCGAAGCTTACCCAGGAGCGCAAAGCAATCAGAGCTCTGTCGGTTATGCCCATGGTATAATCCATTTACGCGGAAGTACTTTGGACATTTAAGGCCATTATTAATTGATACGGTTTAATGTTAAATGGGATGCATTATGGCCAAGAGAGTTGGACTTTTTATGTCTCTGTGCTCTCTAGTGTTTATTTATGGTGAGAGATCTTCGCAAGTCCCTACACATGTGCGCATGTGTGTACCTTTGCGTCGGGGATAATTGAATTGCGTTGCAGCGCATTTAGCGGAGGGTGCTACAGAAATCGAATTGTCTTGAATGGGCTATCATTATTCTTGGGTGGTACCTACCTAAGTGTGGATTGAAGAAGAAGAAGAAACCTGCTCTTAGGAGAAGATCAACTTTTAGCCTTTCTAAAGTTGAAATTAAATAAAAAATAGAAAAAAAAACATTTTCCGCGCACGACTTTGTGTCATACCACAACAAGGAACTTGATTAGAAGTTCGTTAAGCAAAAACAGCACTTTTGCGCTCGCGCACACCGAGTACACAAAAAGTACTTTCTAACCAAAGATGATTAAAGGAGTTGATATCGGAAAAGTAAATCGATTCGTGAATTACTTTTCACCACGAATTTTATGAGCCTGGCTTTTTATTGATTTTTGTTGTCTGTTTTCAAATGGGAAAGGGCTAAGTTTGAGAGATTGAAAAAAGTACTTAAAGAACAAGGATGTTTTGGGTGTGCGTCGAAAGGAGATGCATTGAGCTAGAAGCCTCTTTTTTGACTATGATGTACCTACATAGGTGTGAACTACAGTCGCGGAGGAGCTCGTTTGGGAATTCATGCAGAGAGTCACACATTCACATAGTGATTTTGTTCGGATTCTGTTCTGCGCCACAAAGAGCCTACTAGCTCTATTGCACTTCAATGATGAAACTTAAAATTGTTTGAACTCAGGAAGAGATGACTTAAGAAGTTTATCAAAGTTCTGAACACGGAGGCACTCATGTCAGAACTGACCCATTGTGTCACAAGAGTATTTAGGGCTCCATCGATTTGCTCACGGAGAGTAGGCAGCAACTTACCTGTTCCAAGCAGTATGACATCGTCTGCATAGGCTACGGTTGCAGGGCTTCATTTAAAGCGATGAGCAATTGGGAAATGATTCCGCCTTGAGGAGTATACCGTATTCCTACCTTCAAGCATACTGACTATCCAATTTATCAGAATATCATCAATGTGTTGTTCTTACCGCATCAGTATGAACATTATTAAAGGCTCCTTCAATGCCAAGGAATGCGGCGAGCGTGTACTCTTTGTCTTTAAGTGATTTCTCGATTATGTTGACGACACTGTGTAGCGCTGTCTCAACTTTTTTTCCCCTAATGTAGGCATGTTGGGTTGTGGAGAGGTCTCTTGGGCGCAGTTTGCTACGGATACAGGTGTAGATCAGTCTGTCAAAAGTCTTAATGATAAAAGAGGTAAGGCTGATTGGAGGGAAGTCCTTCGCGGTCATATGGCTAACTTTAACTCTACTTAAGAACAGATCTAAGAGCAAAGTTTGAGTTGTCCTCTGCAACATGATCGGGATGATTCCGTCTAAACCCGGAGACTTATAGGAGGATATTGATCATATAGCCTACTCGATTCTATCCACAGTGACCATATCCACAGGTGGGCCCGTATCCATGATTACTGTACAGCTCAGAAAGTGAGTACTCAGTAGGGGTTGTCAAGAATTTGAAATGGATTCTGTCTTATATCCTTCGGGATTCCTCAGGGATCCCAAGACCTTGTGTTTCTTAGTGAGGACTTTTCTAAGTTTCGCAGCCTCCGTTGTGCCAGTAATGTCGTTGAAGAAGGTTTTCCATGTTTGCCGCTTGTCTTTCTGTGTAGTGTTCTTGAATTTCCTCTGAGTAGATTTATGTAATTGTCAGTCGTCATCAGTCTTTGTTCGTTTGGCCTTATTAAGAAGCCTGCGTGTACGATAGGTCCTTAAGACATTATATGTTCAGCTGCTTTGGTTTCTTCAAGATACATTGTTCCTCTTTGAGATTTAGGTAATGTACAGAGCAATGAATAGTCAGGAAGTTAGTGAGTCTTGTTCGCGGTCATTGGTAATGTCGCCATCGCCAAATCTTTCCCAGTTTCCGCGCTTCCTTTTTGATAATTCTCTGGCGTATGTATATTTCTAGCCGATTACCGCTTCACCGCTTGGCTTTCTAATGCATCGGCAAACTATAATAAAGAGACATCTCTATATTCTACTGCCCGCAAAATTCCTTAATCGGGCGGACCTTTAATTTTTTTTTATATATACACCACATTAACTGCAGGCGACTGGAGATGTCTTTCTATTATAGTTTGCCTATGGCTAAGCCCCTGTCATCTTTTGAAAGTGTGACCAATGCAATGTCCTTTGTTGTGTGGTACTGTGTCCGTTCTCTGATAAAATTTTCATTTAAGATACGATTGGGCCTTAAAAGACATTACACAGGCATATGTACAGTATTATATAGCAACACGGACTCAACGTTGAAATGGAAAGCCATGGCTTGGTGTTAAAGCTGTTTGAAACACTTCGCCAAATGTTTAATAGGAACCCAAACGCAGACTTTGTTATGCCAACTTGACTGGTTTTATCCAGCTCATTTGACACAATACTCTTAAGATTATTTAAACTCTCTACTCTCTAAGCCATTTGTCCATTGATTAGGATGCGAGCTGCTGAGTTTAAGGCTAATCATATTTGGTTTTGCCATGATATTTGGTACCCTCTCTAGATTCATTGCCATTTGGTAGACGTCCATTATCCCATGACAGAATACGGATTCATCGACAACGTAAATAAAGTATAATAAGGGGTGGAAACCACACACTCTGGACGTTGAATTACTCCAGCCTATGGTAGAGTACATATCCCTCTATAGCTACCGATAAACCAAAGCACCTCATAAGAAAAATAACAAGAGCTTGCGACGCGTCCATGCAACAGAAAACAATAAATCCGCTACGGAAGAAGAATTTCCCATGCGTGGAAGAAACAAAGTCTTGTTCTTTTACCGCACGATCTCTTATCGTATATGACTCTCGGCATGCTGGACATAATTTGTAAAATGCTAGAGCCCATAATAAGTGACAGACTGAAGAGTGCAATCGATGAAGCTGGACGCCTCGCAGATCGCCAGTATGGTTTCCGCAAGGGACGATCCACGATTGACACTATCGACTAAGTTATAACAAAAAGGAAGGCGATGGTAGGGTGACAGTAAACGGTACTGTGCCATCATCACGCTGGATGTTAAAATCACCATTAACGTAGCAAATTGGAGCAACATTCTCCAAACATTTACCGCCAAGAGAGTACCGGGTTACCTGCAGAATATAATGACGAACTAATAGAATACTGCACTACGACACAAGATGACAGAAAAAGGCTAATGTCACAGGCAGTGTCCTCCAGGGTTACGTACTAGGCTTACTACTGTGGAACCTTATGTACGATGACGTCCTCAAACTTCGAATCCCGAGGTCGTCAAAAATAATTGTCTTCATGGACTTATGACTAGCAGAGGACAAGACGGAAGTAGTACTAATCAGTAGCAGGCGGGTTATGGAGACTGTAGACCAGAACTGAAGTACCTTGGTATTACAATAGATGCAAGGTTAACTTTTAAGCAACATCTATAAATCGCAGCGGAGAAGGCAGCAAGAAAAACGGCTCCTCTGGCAAGGATCATGTCAAATATTGCAGGACTTAAACAAAGGAAAAGACTACTCTTGTCAAGAGTAGCAACGTCGTTGATGGTCTATGGCTCCCAAACAAGGGCCGATGCGATGAGCACTAAATCATTCGAAATAAGGATAGAAACTGTATACAAAATCAATGCATTGAGAGTATGTAGTGCCTTCCAAACATCCTCATACGACGCGGCGTGTGTATTGGCTTCCCGTTAAGGAAGCCGTGTGGAAATATCGTGCCAACAGATCAACAATACCAACAGCAACGAGAAGAAGTGAAAGATCGTGAAAAACAAGGCACAGAAAAGGCTAGAAGGAAGCACTGCAATGTTGAGTTGAGGTATATACATAGCTAGGAGCACTAATGCCCGTGAGCGGGATAGAGACCCTAGCATTCATAGGGAATACAGCACATAAGTAAGGATATATATATATATATATGTATATATATAGATTAGTTGTACCATGCAGTCCGAGGTACATATTTTCAACGAGGATAATAGTTGGATTATTTCAAGGAGCCTTATGTGCTCAACTGGTATTAAAAGTGCAGTATTGCATAAAATATTAAGTTCTAGTACGCTTCTGGTTGGCCTTTTAGCCGTTATACAAGTGATGTTATCTCGTCGAGATTTCTAACTTAGCTCTTGGTCCAAAGGTGCCTCGTCCCAAAGCTTGGAGTTGTATACTTCCTTTGGTTCTGAGCTGATGGTCATGTCGCGATTCATACGACTAAGTGGTTCAAATACAGCAGGCTTTCCTGTACAGCGTGCGTTCCAGGCATAAACAATTGTACAAATGAATCTTTTTGGTCTAAGCTGTGGCGTAAATCAAAATCATTGTCCGCCGATAATGTGAAATACCTTAAAGCTAGACCAAAAATCGTCAGACCATAATGAACGATTAGCGTGCTCAATATAGACTCTGATGGGAAGATCACGTTATTCGGTCACTTATCGCCAGATGATATGTGAATATCAAATGTTTTTGCATTCGCTTACCATACGGACTTTCACATCAAAATAAAAATTTAAAAAAAAATAGCAAAACCCCCAAAATACCTTCCTAATTCGCTAAGCTAATTTCACAAGTCTTGCAACCGTAATTAACATTAACACCTTTGGTAAAAATTCTTTTCACCTCACAGGTTAACACTGAACGTCACCAATTGATTTCCCCCTCATAGTTAAATTAGTTTCACATACATGCTACCACCCATGCTCGAAACCAACGTACGCTAGACCGTTAGGGAACTTATTCCCAAAAAAAAAAAAAAAAAAAACAGAAATACGCGCATTTATACAATTACCAAAGCAGGCGCAAACATTCATCTATCCATATTCAAATAGATACACAACCAACCAACTAACAATCAATATACAAACACTCTGCGCGGATAAATACGTACTTCAGTTGAGGACGTGAGTAAAATAACACGTACGTGCCTGGCATTGCCAAACAAATTTAATGTGAATTAGAGAGAATAAAAAAAAATTAAATAATACCGTAAAACGCTTTAGCACGCAATCGATTGAAAGATGAATTGATTTGTTCTAGAGTCGATGTTACAAGCGTGGAAATTTTCCATAATTAGTTCGGAGATGGCAACCCGAACAAATAGACTGCTCTCTGTCTCTCTGTCAGAAGTCAGAAGCGGAAAACGTCGTCGAGGGCAGTTGACTTTTTTCGATATGGGTGTCAAATGCTCCGTTGACCGAATTCAAATCAGTCACGTACGTTTTGGTGGCAAATAACTTAAACTCTGTGCCATTCAAAGGCAAATTTTTCGCTGCTTTCGAAAAAGGGGAAACAAAAGAGTTGGCGTGAAAACTTTACAACCTATTCAAGATTTTTACTTGTTTTTTTTTTTTTTGTTCCGACAGTAGAAGCCTCATTATTGTGTCCATTGCTATTGGTAGTCGTAGGAAAAATAACAGGTGCTAAGACACTAAAGTGGTGACCTTTTGTGACGCCTTCGGGTACTCTGAAGGAGCCGCTAACATTGTTAACAGACGACAGACAGAAGACAGGGAAAAAACGTCAGCATGCCACGTTTTACGTGACATTGTTTGCGGTGTTGCACAATTCCGTCAACTTAAATAGACCCTAGCGCACACAAAATGAATGGGGCACACTAGAATACACATAGTTGACCAACAGAATTCAAGGAATTGCATACAAGACGAAGACGAAGAAGAGAGCTGCCTGCCGTGTGCAATGTTACAAATTTCATTCGGGGGAGACAGAAAGGATAGGAGGACACAAACGATTTCGTTTCAATGGGAAAAGAACTAACTGCCTGCCCTCTTGTGTCTTGGTGGACACTTATTTATTCTAGTGGGCTAATGCAAGTCTTGTTTTTGTTGCAAAGTTTTGTGTGTTAAGAGATTTCCGCGTATATTCCAAGGAGTACTGGGTATTTGGGCAAGAAGGCTCTTTTTTTATTAGGCACTTTGCGGTCTCTATGGGTTCACATTATGTGTGCGTGTGGAATGAGACTTTGTGTTGTCGTCACCTGCTAGAGAGGTTTCTACTTGTTGTTGCGGTGATTTCGCTGTCCACAAAGTGATAGCGAAATGCAGTGGAATTTATAGCTCTGACAAAACTGACAACTATTCATGTGAACCTGTGGTTTTTTTCCAAAGGTGTTGGCATGTGAAAATCTAGAAGACGGAAGCTGGTTTGTGGCCATTAACTGACGATGTGATTTTGTTATGGTTAGGACATTAAATTTGCAATAGAAAATACTTTTTCTCTGGATTCTTCTCTCCCAATGGACCTTTATGGTAGATAAACTTGCAAACCTGTCCCCTTAGGCTTTGTGGTCAAGATCTGGATGGAAAGGCACTGAAATTAGATAGACTTAAAGTTTGCAATCCCTTGCATAAATAAAAGTAACTAGTAACTAATGAGTAGTCCATGGGGGCTGCTCACAGCCATGCGTGTTGATCAGGTACAATCTCATACCATATCAAAAGGGCAGAGGGTTTTTGTGACCCTTTCTAGTTACAATCTTGTCTTGCCCACCATAGCCGTTGGACATAGTGCCAATCGATTTACAAATACAACTACCGACAGGAATATTGAGATCTATATCGGGATCTTTAGGAGCAACAATACAATTCTTTTTTAGGAGCACTTTCCTTGATACTCAATGCATATCTTATGAGATCGACATGCAGTAAAAAGTAGCTTATTACAACAAGGAAGATTTGCTAAATGATGAAGTTCACCTTCAGAATGACATTGAGGTATCCATTGAAAAGACTTGAAGCTGGAAAAGTCTCCTAAACTCCATAATCATAGGACATAATCTCCGTCCTTGGTGGATGGACGTCAAGAGCGAAAAGCAAAAGCAAGGTCTGTCATTCCATAACTGTGCCAGATTCTTCAATCCGAGTTTCAAATCTTAACCGTTCAACATTTGCACTTGTCACAATGGTTTACATTGGCATCTATATTCGTATTTGGTTTCGATCGCAGCTCGAGACCCCTAATCTACATGATTAGGAACCCTTTTTTTTATGCGCTTGAGGCGAATGACTCTTTATGGATACTTGTAGCCCGTGTTACGATGTTATGCCCAACTCCATGGTCTAGCATGTTTATGTGCTAAACCACCCTTCCTCCAAACCTATCCTTCCCCCTACGATACCACCGATCAAGGTATTCCTTAGTAGGGGCAGGTTTTGACGTCCTGCCTTCTTCATTACGCTTCAAGGCTCCCTCCCCCTTCGGCTTTTGGTGTTTGATTTTCCCGCCGTAGGTTCTGCATATAACCGTCGGCAATTACCCAAGCTTCTCTTCTTGATAACATGAGCCCCATTAGTCTCCTTGGGGTTACCGCATTCCCAATATCACTTTCTAGTGTGTTTCTCGCATTCTCATACTTTTTGCACTCTACAAGGACGTGCTCCGATATTTGAATCCCTTAACAGCACCGGCAAAAAGGGTCATTTGCGATATTGTATTTGTGGAGGTGTTCCTGACAGCTTCCACGCCCTGTTTAGAATTGAATAGAAGTGAGGTAGAAGTTTACATAACCGTGTGTTTTTGTGGGCCACTCTTCGATGTTTGGAAGCAGTTTGTAGGTCCATCGGCCGTTTTCTGACGAGCTGCATCGTCGTTACCATTCTCCTTTTGTAGTCGCTCTGATGGTGCTTCTGTCCTCGTTGTCGCACCATGCATGCTGCTATTCTGACCTCTAGGTCGATAGGCATACACCGATACTCTCCTGTATATGAAGCATATTCTGAGACATGCTCTTCTGTGTACCGAATTTATCCCCCTCTTCCCATATGCGGGCTGCATACATGAGGATTGACTTGCTGACTGACTCACAAGTAGGCTTTTTATAGGCTGCATTGGTCCTTCAATATTGGGCATTAGCCTGGATATATCATACTTCCCGATTTGTCCTCACGCTTGTAGGGGCTTGGTGCTGTAACTATGTCTACGCTCAAGCAGTACTCCCATAACGCTCCACAAGGCTGCGTCCAACACTTGATCCGTGTGGTACTCCCTCTGTAAATTTCCTGTTTCCTAAAATATTGACAGAATTCCACATTATTAACAAATTTTTCTTTTTCAATTTCAGGTTGTACAAAAGTCTATACCAAAAGTTCACACCTGAAAGCCCATCAAAGAATCCACACAGGTAAGTCAGCTCGCTTGGCAGGAAGCATATAAGTCTCCTCCTAATCGAAAAGTGCCTGCAAAACTCTGATTAATAACCACATAAATAAATTAATTTTGAAATTAATAATTATGAGTGCTCGCGATATCACACTGCGCCAATGATCATTCCTTTCATTTAAATCTGTCCACCGCTCAGCGTGCAGATACATTGTTCTTATCTTAATGAGGGCAGCCTCAACGTCGTCGTCATCGTCATCGTCGCTGGCGAATAAAGTCAAATCGCCTGTGCATGGTCCCAAATCCAAACATACACACATGAGTATGTGCGGCTGATTCCAAGCCTGCAACGTGCGAAAAATTATGTTAATTTTCGATATAAGAATGTGGGTTGGCTAGCAGTGCTAGATGGAGCCTACCTCACCCCAGTGGCTGGTGCCATGATTGAAACGTATGATTCAGCACAGCTCCTGGTGGATTTGGAAAATTCGATTTAAAATTACTTACGCTAATAGAGTTTTACGCGTTTTGTCTTTGAGTATGTTGCAATGAATTATTGTCTAGCGATAAATTCGGACTCTTGGCACAGATATGGTCGTACGGTTGGTGAACATGTGTTAATGGGTGGACCTAATTAATCAATTGTTCCACCTAATGGTTGTGATAGCTATGGCTAATGACTGAATGTTGCTTAATCCGGAAATACGTCAACGCGTGGCAGTAAATAAACAAATCATATTTGCAATCGTTTTAGGTAATAACCCAGGTATTATGAATCCCTCCATCACCATTAAGCACCGTCATTATATGGATCAGCCTCCTTTTTGTGTAGACTCATTTCAATTAGCTGAACGTAGACATAGCCCTGTGGCAAGAGAGCACCTGAAAATTTCGCCAGTTTTTCATCCTGCAACTTTAACCCAATTTGCTGATGCTGATTGCCGCTAGTACAGCATAATGACCCACAATCTGTCCGAAGTAGCGACGCCAGTGAAGACGCAATCATGCTTCGTACTACTGCTGGTGCTGCTGTGGAAGTCTATCTAGGCGGTTTGGTTACATGGATTTCGTAACTGCTCTGACTCACCTAAATATTCAATTCATTTTCGATTCTGTTGCATTTGCCACTGCCACGGTACTGATTCTACCAGTGGGCATGGATCTTTTTTCCTCATGGCACGACATAAAAGAGGCAATCATGCTGGAGATATCTAGATTCATACGTACACTTGCTACAGCGGCAGTAGTGGTCTCAGCAAACTTTAATTAATCGGACATGCCCCCATGATTTATGATCGCAGAATTATTTCGCTAAATTATTATGATTATTAAATGAAATTGCCAAACGAGTCTAAATAAGAGGAAACAAAAAAATGGAAGGCGAATTGTTTAACGGGCGAACGAAAGACCAACGTTGAACCAATTATGCTGTGACAAGAGTTCAAGTTGTTGAAAACTTAATTTATTTACCAGCACATGGTGTGCTGTGACATTTTTATACCACCTATTTTGCTGGTTTTCTGTGCGTCCGCAAGTCTTCCATTTTATAATCAAGCATGGACGACAGTAAAAAAAGATATCAGGTGACACACAAATGTACCTGTTGGTACGCGCGTAACGTACGTGCTTCATAGGATTGACGGTTTTCTGTCTTTTTTCCCTCCATGTCTCTCTGCTTGTTTCTTTTCTTGTACCAATGTCATCATTATCATTTGTAAAGATTAATGCAAGCATTATGAGGGAAAGAAACAAGAGTTTAGTTAGAATGGAGGAGAGTTTTTGAAATTTGTGAAATTTTGAAGTTCGCACGCCAACTCTTTTGATTTGATTTAGAATTTTCAGTCAAAAAGTTGTATTTCGCGGATAATATTGTGAAAAATGTATAATATATGTTAACTGTAGCCTATACGCGTTAACATAGTTGTTCTGTCTTACAAGTTTAAGCCAGGTAAGTCGACTTCACTTCACAGCTTCAGGAAGCAACATCGATACCAATCATCTCTTTATTGATTTCAAGGCCGCCTATAACAGCATCTATAGGGAGGAACTATATAAAGCCATGTATAGTTTTGACATCCCTGCCGAACTTGTCCGTCTGTGCAACGCTCGTTGTTCCATCAAGGTCAGTAATGATCGTACTGAGCCCTTCGATGCCGAAAAAAATTTTAGACAAGGTGATGCGCTGTCATGTGACTTCTTTAACATCATACTTGAGCGGATTGTGCGGAATGCATAAAGCAACACCAGTGGCACAATCAAAGGTCTGTACAACTGATTCCATACGTCGACGGTATTGACATAATTGGAAGAACTCAGAGGGCTGTCATCGGTGCGTTTACAAGCATTGAATCAGAAGCGAAGACAAAATCAAGTATATGCGCAGAAATCAAACGAAGAATAACGGTTGGGAACCGCTGTTTTTTGGGGGCTAATAAGGCAATTCAACAGTAAAGCCGTATCTCGAATAACTAAGAAGACTCTGTATAAGATCCTGATAATTCCAGTCCTGCTTTACGACGCTGAAACATGGACTTTGTTGAAAGCGGATGAAGAGATTGAACGCCCAACTATACGAGCTGTACACCGACATCAACTTAGTCAAAAAAAACTCCGCATTGGACGTTTGAGATGGCTAGGACATGTAGAGCGAATGGACAAAAACGCTCCGTACCGTAAAGACTTCAAATCAAACCCGGAGGAACGACGCAATAGAGCGTACAAGTTCAAGGGAACCAAGACCAACTTGGAGTACACAATTGGAAGCAATTAGCTGGAGACCGAGTTAAGTGGAGAGGCTTGTTGATTAAGGTCCAGGTTCACCCTAAACTGTAGAAGTAGAAGCCTTACAACTGAAGTCCTCTGTGTATATTTATCGTTGCGCAGTTATGTTTGGTACAAGAAGTAAAGCCAGAAGATGGAGACTTGTGTCACCATAAGGAAAGTCTGATCGCCCTTCGACAACCAATGACCGAGAGAATTATTCAGAAGACAGATGATCTCTTTGCAGCCTCTTAGACATTGTTAAGGCTATTTCTCATTCCCTTTGCCACTGTCCGCGTCTTCAACTGTCCATGTAGAAGTTCCTGTCTAGGTATATTAGCAGCCAGCTAGCTATTTAGGCTCTGGAATCTACTAGAATTAGGACGACGCTGATGAGAACCTGCAAATCACCTTTAAAGGAGATATCCAGAGCTAGTATGGTAACCCTCAGTTGGGTACCAGGAATATGGATATCGAAGGAAATAAAAAAGCCAAAAAGCTAGCTTGGAAAGGGTCGACGGTGCATTGTAGCAGCTCCAATTAGTTCCTTAAGGAAAAAGGTAGAACATAAAACCATCGGTCTTATAAACAGATGCTGGGCTCATCTGGATACATGTGTAATGGCCAGAGCTCTTTGGCCGGCTATTAGCAAGCAAAGATCCTCAACTCTGGTCTGGTAGAATGACTAATACAGAAGAATATTATAGAATAGAATATTCTTTTCGTCACCTGCTGTGTGACTCTCCTGGTGAAGAAAGAGAACACTTGGCAGTCATTTCTTCTCACAGCTGAAGGACTTACGCAACGTTGGGCTGATGGACCTCCTGAGATTCATATTGCTGTCTGGGTGGTTCTAACACTTCCTTACAGCATTCCCAAGGTTAAACGATTGGGCACAATGGACCCGAATTTTTGGCCCAAGTGAGCAGTGACTTTCCTGTCACAAGGCACCCATTTACCTACCATTTTACCTGTTTCAAAATCGAGATTGATCTGGTTCTGTAAAGAATTGAGATGAATAACTTTATGATGTTACACTGCATTGTGGCGCGGCGCGTAGATGAGATTAAGTACAGGACGATGGTGCAGAAAAGCGATGTCATATTCGACTGTTTTCCACTGCTTATGTTATAGTGCTGGATGCGAGTCAGCTATTAATGCTTGACTATCCCAATCGGCAACAATGGTTTGGCAGGGTTCAATTATTTCTCTTGTCTAGTCGAGTCGAATAATTTACCTAATTACAATAAGCTTCACCAATACATCTGGATATTCAATTCGTTGGTATGCAACTTTTACCTAACCAACAAGCTTCTACTGTTTCGCTCTAAAAATACATAGTAGACACTTCACTGCAAAGATACCAAAATTAAGTACCAGATTCCAATACTCTACCTCATCCCATAGCTACCACTAGACCGTAAAGCATCACATCACTCCACACCGAAACCCATTACGTTAAATTAACTCAGCTAAGTTGAATTGTCTACGGAGTTGTGCCCAATATGGAAAAAATGTGGTATGCATTAGCAAATCCATTCAAGTAGCTAGTAGTATTTACCCACTGCATACTATAAATGCCAGTAGGCATTATTTTCTCGACAGACACCACTAGACACAGGAGAACAACAAAAAAACTAAAACCACTTCACCATCTCTGTAGATTAGTGTAGCGTCTCAGAGTTGACAGTCTCTCCGATGGCAGTCAATCCATTCGAACCATTCCGAAGGTACCGAAGAAATCTCAATGGAAGCTTTGACAAATATTGTTTCAATTACTATAGAAAATCTTCACCGGTAGATATGTGTATACAAATTTAAACTTAATAAAGTTTATTTAAAGTTTGTCAATCGCTCGGCTCCGCTATAGTGAAAATGAAAATGCCAAATAAAATTGACAGCCAGGTAGACAGACTGTGTTTGCTTTCCATATGGAAAGTAACGCAAATTGAATTGGTGAAACCAAACAAAATTGACTTATTGATTTAAATGGTCAAAAGAGAAAAAAAAAAAAATACTCGTACACACTCCATAAATTGGCCAAAGTAACGATGGGAACGAAAGTTTTCCTCACCGCAACAGGGAAGTACCATAATTGGATCAATTTTGTAAAATGCGTTCAAAAATAACAGGTGCTCTCTTAAATTATTGGTTTTTAAATTAGACAGCTCGGGTGGGTAATTTTATATTCCTCAGAGGAAAACAACTAATCAATGGTGTACTCGTAAGAAATTGCACCAATTTCTTTAATAAAATTATGAGAAAAAAAAAGTAAAATCATTCAAACGTTGATGGTGTCTGCGTTAATGGGCTCAGCGTCCATTTGACAAATTATCAAAAGGCAAACGTGTCAATAACGTTGCATTGTGCAGCTCAACAAACAGGACTAACAAGCACCATTGCCAGCGTATGGTAAGGGGCAGACATTGTTAGCGCGTGCTCCATTAAAAAAAAAACAATTTGTATCTAAGAGTGCAAGGAAAATTAATGACTACCAGGGCAAGGACTGATAATCTAGAGAGGAAAATCGACAAAACGCAGCAGAAAAACAGCTACTGCCGGTCGGTGGTAAGAAAACAAATCATGGACCAGCAGAAAAAAAAATATATCAAGTTTGCTATCCAACTCTTTTGTGGGGGATTTTTTTTTATTCGCCCCAATCGATCTAACGAGATCGTAGCGCAGCGATGTAAAGTTAAAATTAACACCATTCGGAGTATTGCTTAACTCCCTAGTGTCTTTTGTCGCATATTGTAACGCAACGTGTGGACCCAATTATTTTTCCTTCAACAATTTGGCTTTTTGTTTTCTGCTTGAGATATGTCTCACCACACGGAGATTAATCGTGAATAAATTGAGGAAAAAAAAATATGTTCAGGGTTTGTTTTCTTACGCTTACCACACCAAATCTAACATAGAATGTGTGGTGTTGAGCACGCGCCTTGTTTAAGGACTTTTCGAGTAATAAATTATGAACCTACATAGGAGGTTGATATAGTCTAGAACAAATGGTGACAATTTGTATCTATGACTAATTATTCAGATCTGACAAATTGCATACGTGGTTCTTACTTTTCCTTGAAGGATCAAACGCTCCAACTCTGACAAATTGCAGCTAATTTGTCAACAGCTTTTCATTTATCATCGAAATTAAAACCAAGTCGGAATATTGATAGCTTCAGTCATAATTCACTTCCAGTTAATTCCAGGAAATTCAAAGCTTGCGCCTTGTCTTAAAAAAAAAACAAAGACCATGCGCATTATTAATCACTGCTTATTAGCGAAACCATTTAATTTTGTTTCACTCTCTTTCCACGTCTGCCAATGCCAATGCCAAAAAAAAAGAGAGATAACTTTGAAGAAATTCAATTCTGATTAATTGTGTCGGCAAGAACGTGAAATTGGATTTTCATTCTGTAATCTTTTCGTAGCATCAAGTGGCTACTTAATATTTCAAAGTCTTTAGGTTTTGTGTGTGTGCTTCGGGGTTCTTTTGAGCCTACCGCGAAATAAAAATTATTTATTGGTCCTCAACGGGTTTTCGATTGCTTATCATTGGTAACATTAAATACCATGGGTAATGAGGTAGTGGAATAAGGGAATCGCTTTTGCTTTATCATTTCTGGAAAAAAAAAAATACAGCCACAGGAAGACTGTTTCTTTTAAAATGTTAGTATGCTGATGAGTTCTTACATTTGTGTTATAATTCTTAGGCCGATGCAGACCCATTCAACAAGATTAAACATAGAACTTTAGAGCAGGTTAAGCCTAATTCTAATCTGTAGCAGAAAGGTCTTTTAAATGACAGTGGTACTGGTGCTATCTATTTGTCATGACAAAATTACTAAATAGATTTTTATGAAACTCCTCATAGTGATGGCTTATATCCTGGCTTGAAATTCACATGCATAACCTGAAGTCAGCATGTACGTATTTGCAAGCCATTCTCCATTAACTGGGAAGTTATGGTTCTGAGGGGTATCACTATTCTCCCAATTTACTCAGTTTACTGCATTTCTACTAGTCCGCCTTTGAGGTTTGTTCTTTTAACCTCAGGCTTTTCGATCTTCATCTGTATTTTTATAGGTGTTCGAAGAATATTTCCTTGACATGACAATACCATCTGAGCTCCTTACAGATTGTTTTAAATAAAGCCTTGGCCAAATATCTTTGTTAGACGTGCAACCCTCTTCATCTCGGTTGCCCGAGATTCCAAAGTCGGGAATCTTTGTTGTTTTGGTACAAAGTATCATTTCAGTTTTACTCGGGTTAACACCCAGACCACTGCTCGTATCCCACGAGTGGATTCTGAGCACTCTCCACTTCTTAAGATGGATACCACCCGATGAGGGCTTCTTGCATAGATTCAGTATAGATGGTGCCAAGAGAGTATTCTTTATAGTCGAGGGTCTTCGCCGTTGTTCGCACTACTTCGTGAAGGGCCATTTCTACTGAAGGACCCTTCAGGTAAGCCTGTTGGGATTTCGACAGTGAAGAAGTCTCCATGGTTTGGCGGATATGAAAATCTATGATGCGTTCTAATGTCTTCAATACAAAGGACGGTAGATAGGCCTGAAATCTTTTGCAGATTTATGCCCACCTTCGGGGTTAAGACAACTTTGACACGCCCCCACGAATGTGGAACATAGTTTAAGTTAAGGCAGCTCCCAAAAATCGGCGGGGAATTGCTATGTCTTGCGTGTTCTGTAGCGTTATTGACATTATTATCCTCCTTGATAATGGTAGTGATTTTATTCCAGTCTGGACGCATTCAGAACAAGCTCATTCCGAACTATGTATTTTCAGGCAGGCCTGGTAGGGCTGCCGGAATTTGTGGTTTTAACAAACGTTGAAGATCGCTCTGGTCAATTTCCTGAGTTTAGTCAGGTCTTCATTCTACCATGCAGGGACTTTCTTTTTACTAGGCCACGAGACGTTTAAAGCAACAATCATTGCTTTTTAAAAAATTTCCACTTTCGAATCAAGTTCCGTGGTCAATTTTTTGACGAATTGATACATTTCCCAATATCTTAACTACACGATTAAACTTAGATCAGATTGAGTTTCTGAAAGTATCCTTAATTCCACCCACAACACTTCTATTCCTTTCTATTCTTACTCTTTTGTAAGAGTACACATTCATTTGAAAAACAAAAACATGTCTAAGGTCCTTGATATTTTTAAATTTTTCTGCACCACTATAAGCAAATAAAATTCACTTCCTCATCCATATAAGACAAGTACCCATGAATGAATTGCTGCATGGCTTGCATCTCATAATCCATTCTTCATAAATGATGGGACATGCATCTCGATCTTATGATAGAACTGCAGAATCTCAACTTATGCACGACCAGTAGAACTCTGATGATCATGTCACTATCCCTGCCGGTGGTATACATAAAATGCTGCAACAGAAATTCTCACAGAAACTGAGGCACATGAGCGATGGTGTCACACGGCGGGATGTCAGGTTATGTGCATTCTCGCACAAAAACACACAACCAACATGAAACATTGTCCGCAATTCGACCAGGACATTGTTGTAATTGTACCTCTGTTTGTTTCGTTCAGCTTTAACGTATTCGTACTCTGAAAGTAGAATGGACAGGTAACCGAGATATTCTAGGCGGCAAATGCTCATAGTAGTGCTAATGTCAGATACCACGGTGACCCATTCATCATTGTCCCAGTGCGAGCGCGCGCGCATGCGTGCAGAGTTTCGATTATATCTTTTTCATTTTTTTTTTTTTGCCAACAACATTGCAAAACGGGGCGCTGTCAGAATAAGATGCATGTCGCTTTGGCTTGAAGGAGGTTACACGAGGTTGTCGTCTTTTTATTCTCTCTTCTGTGACTCGATTGATTGAAACTTGTTTTTGGGAGAAAATCCTACAGGTCATGATGTCAGTCAAAATTATGCAATCAAATAAAAGTCTTTTCCTTTAAAGTGCTACTTTCTCCAGTACAGATAGACAAAGTGGAGATCTTAACCTTATATTTGAAGCTCTTTTAATGGGGACCGTAAATTTTAATTAACTGCAATTTAATGGATAAACAGTATCACAGTTGGAGATGAAGGTATTCAGAGATTTTAATTGAAACCAAAGATCTTGGCAGAGATCCCTCTTACACAGTCTTGGTTGCAATTAATTGGGATCATTGGATTAAGATATAAATAAAACGATTTCAATGCGGAATTGAGAAATCACTGGGCGGAGAGAAATTCGTTAAATTACTATGGTATCGTTTTCAAATCGAATGCCGCCTTTTATGTACATACATTTGAAAGAGTAACATGTTCATTAAACGAGAAACAAGTACATGAAACTAAGTAGCAATTGAAGCTGAGGCAGTGAGAGTGAAGCGCAAGTTTTATTATTGCAAAATTGTTGATAGAATAAATTAACCACATAAACCTTAAATTACTCTCTAATAGATATGTCGGTGTGGGAAACCATACAAATTAGATTTTTATTGGTGCTATGGCCAAAAACGATCGTCTGGTCCGGGAGACCATACACAGTGTTTGTTTCGATCGGAGCAGGAAACTTTTTCGACCAAAGCTTTCCAAAAAGATATTACATGGGCTGTTACAGTAGACATCCACTAGTTCCATACAGTACTTACTTATTTTTTGAAGCTATAGTTCGGAGTGAACCTAGGCCTCAATCACTTTCTTCAATTGCGCACTTCATGTTAGTGGATATCACTTAGAGCTTGTATGTGCCAGTCAAGACGAGGATTAAGTGCCTATGTCGATTCAATCAACTTGTTCTTGCCATTGCAAGAGTCCAATAACAGCTATTGCTACCTAATGGGTGATATAGATCGTGATGAAATCGTTTTCCCTAAATCTATCAACAAAAACGGGACCGAATTTATCTAAGGCTGTTTGTTAGAGATACAGTTTGGCCAGAATATCCTTAAGATGTAGCGCAGGCACCTATTGTCAAACGTTTGCAGCTTCCTCGTGATAGCCACGGAACAGTCGTAGCTTGGTATTTAAGCTATGCTTGGCTACTTTGCCAAACTGTCGATAGCATCCCAAACGCAGATTTTGCTTTGCCCATTCGGCTGGCTATATCCAGTTCGGTTCCGCAATCAGACAATACTCCCAAGGTATTAGAAACCATCTACTCTCTCAACCGTTTGTCTTGGAATGCATATATTCGGTCCTAGGGTGATCATTTTTGTGTTTGCCGAGATAATTTTCAGCCCAACGACGTCTGCTTCCCTCTCCACATTTTCTGTCATTATCTGTGCCTAAAGTACAGACGGAATAATTAAGTCTTGTTAACATTATTCTTAAGGACCTCACTAATAAATGATCTTCTCTGCACAAAGAGAGATACATTGTTAGCATGATTTCAAATCAGCTGAAATACAGGAGTTAAGGTCTACTACTGTCTCGTGGTTGTAGCTTTCCACGGTGACGTTCTGTCAAAGCTAGTTATCAATGCTGTGCGTTTCTCCTTGTTGAGAGTATGTAAGTACTTGGTTTGGCCTTGTTTGCTGCTCATGCTTTTTGAATTGAATACCTTATGCTCTTAGTTTCAGCCCATGAAATCCGAAAAGACAATGATTCTAGGCTAACCAATGGACTTTTGCTCTCGAATTTCATTCACTAAATACCAGTATTGCTACTGTAGAAAAATTTACATTTTTCTTAAATTTACGGCCTTATGCATAGCTATAAAATTATAAATTATAGCCGTATATAGACATATGTGAAAGAGCCGACCCCACACTAAAATGGTTGGTAACATCAAGCTACTACATCAGTCTGAGTGATTCCACACTTTGGTATTGATAAAATACCCAAAGGCAAAGTATGTAAGCACCTGACGGTACATTCCAATCCAAAGCTTTTTTTTAAAGTAGCTCATTAACTCAGATATTTGCCTCTAGCCTATGAGTGTATGAATATTATGGGTCAATCTGTAACAGACTATATTTTATGGTTTCTCCTTTCTGACCGATAACAAAACCATGAAAATGTAGTAAATGAAAAAAGTCCTCTGGGTCACTAAAAAATCTGCTATGGTCAAACTCCTTATCTAACGAATTAAGTTCGCATGCCAACTCTTTTGACTGAATGATTAAATCGCATAATATTATGTCCAATGCACTCTCCACTCAAAATATAGAATTTTTGTAGTATATGTTATATGTTATATTAACATTATGTACTATAAAAAAAATACCAGTATTTCATCCTGATGTACATGAAAGAGTGGTAAGCAAGGCAGGCTTGTGTAAACAAAAATATAAAACTTTCGATAAGACAAACATTTTGTATCATTCTTCAAAATTTTTGAATTTATTGCTTCTTCATGCGGAAAAGATATCATCTTTTAGATACAGCGTCTGATAATATGACCATGCCTGCATTTGCGGCGCAAGTATGATGTTAGGGCTGGCTTTAGAAAGAGTCTGACCCTGCCTTGGAGTGTAGTCAGAGTTTTATGCGTAGTTCCAAAATGGATCAAGGATCAGGGACTGGTATAATTGACAAACAAATCTCCACTTTTCTGTAGATCATTGCTTCAATCGTGATATCTGCGAGGTACATTATATTGAAGTGGTGGGTGGATTTTATAATGTGTACCTGTGATACCCAAGCTGCCCTTAAGCACCTGACTTGACCCTTTCACCACTCCCAAGTCGTCGCAAGATTGAACTCATTGACTCTTTTCCGCATCCCAGCTCATCCTGTGATCACGATATATGAGATTCCTAAACAAAGCTTATAGGAAAATTTCTGAGACCCCAAACTATGTCTACTTCCTCCGCAAGGGCTTTCATTTCAGAAAACTTATTGGCGTTCTTACAGGGCATTTCGCACAACATCTTAAGCTAAACTCAACCTCTACATATATACAAGAATGATACTTGTGTAGAGTTACCTTCTTGTATGACGGTATTAACTTTTCTCGTAGAAAGCAATGATGCACTTAGTCCTTAGCTTCGTATATGGGCGCATTTTCATAACAGATTTAGAGGATAATATATTGAAATAATTGGAAAATAATATATGCGTCTATGAGCTCGGCTTATAAAATCTTTTAAAGATATCTCCAACCTAGGATTTCTTCTATCTTGAACTCTAAACTCTGTAAGGAATTCGAGAAACCAATAGTACAAAATATTGTGAGCTAATTCTTGGCACAGATATTTCCCGTTACCACTTTTTGTCAATCAACTTATTTACGACACTTATCTCGGAAATAATTCGAATACTCATTTCATGGACATACCAGCATGAGAACCAAAATCAATGTGTTACCATCTACTTCACCATCAATTCATTCTATCTGGCTTAAGTTGCCCAACTAAAAGCCACCTCAGCCAATAACTAATTTAACGCACATCTTTTCATTTTATCTACATTTTAGCACACCACACGCATGTATAAAACACAAAATTTATCCCACCATCACCGCTGAATTAGGTTCCCACAGAAATTAGGGAACACACATTCTTCGGCAAATTAGCACTTAATTTATCCCCCCAAACAGAGTCGTTTGGCGATATTTCTCTCATAAACTTGACAAAAATAAACCCAATATGTTAATTTGGCCTCAAAGATTTTTATGCACACCACCTGCCAAATAAACCTCGACACCGAATCGCACGCAGCACAATGAGTTCGTTGATTTTATATACTTTTCATCAGGCGATGGCTCGAATTTAACACCGTTTTATTGCGGGTGCAATCATAATTCTGTCGAAGATGCATGCTGCGTCTGCGCATCGGACCACCCAATGTAGTGGATAATAAAATTCAAACAAATGTAACAAGGCGATAGTGTGAGCGAACGAATTTGAATGTGGATGCCATTAATTGACATTCGGTGGATGGACATTTATATCCCGGTGTGTGATGTGATCAACACGCCGCACGCTTCAACCGGACGCATCAAAAGAGTACCTATTTATTTTCTTTGATTTTTTTTCGTTAAGAGTTAGGGAAGAGGAGGAAGAATAATGCGTAAACCGTTGAGAGCATGTCATAAATTCGAATTCTTATTCAGTTGTTTGACATTCAACCGATCCGTAGTTAATTTGGACAGGAATGGTGATGGATTTAATTGTCGATTTGATTTCGATTCTGATTAAATATTATTTGGATGAAGTTAGTAACCAGTTCTTGAGGAAGTCATGTGAGATGGAAGTAAATTATTTGAAGATTTAATTCAATAAGTGTGACTTTTTATTTCAAGGGGCTTTTTAGACATATTTATGGTGGTTTATTGGACAAATAAAGGCCAGTTATTCATATTCAAAGTTTTTCTATTTGCGGGTAGTCAGCAGTATTTTATCCGAAGACAGGATACAGGCGAGAACAATTTGGCATTCTGTTGTTAACATGGAATCTAAGAAACTGTTCTAAATAATGCACGTGAAGCCAAGTTTACGAAATAGAGCAAGTGTTTAGGAGGTACTAGGAAAGTTCGCATGCCAACTCTTTCTATTTGTTGATTCAACTGCGAGGCATTGCACTGAAATTTGCATGTACAACGATTGTGTACTCAATTTCTGTTGTACACTTATTCTTCTTGTAATGAGCCTTCAATTAATATGGCTTAGCTCGTAATGCTTTTTAATAGTCCGACTGTGAGATCTGCTCACAGATCTTCAATAATGTAGATTCACGTCATTTATTGGCAATCAAGATCTATGCTGCAGTCAGAGCAATTTTGAGATCTAGAAAATGCAATTAAAGTATTACAACTAATGAAACTCGTTTACTCAAATAAGACGATCTAAAATTTAGATGTTTAAGCGATCGTGTGAAAGAATCTCATCCAACATTAATGCAACAACTAAGCTCCACTCTATCAGAGATATTGCGAAATCGGCGCATAAAATTACGACAAAATGTTAAGATAAAAAAAAAATGAATGTATC
The DNA here is from genome assembly GCA_949716465.1 of Chalcosyrphus nemorum. Taxonomy (NCBI): domain Eukaryota; kingdom Metazoa; phylum Arthropoda; class Insecta; order Diptera; family Syrphidae; genus Chalcosyrphus; species Chalcosyrphus nemorum. Next base: position 28,836,552 of record OX454334.1, read on the forward strand.
CCCGCCCGTTGCTGGTCGCAGCGTGACACCTGTTGTCCGAATAAAACCAAACTCTTGAGTTGAAATTTATGCCGCCGCCGCCGCCGCCCGATCGATCGTTGCAATCGCAATGGCAACGAATATTGAGTTTCTCGCATCGGATAGTATTTCTTCGTGTCATTTCAGTGTCACAGAACACGAACTGATTGAGATATGTGAACCCGAACCGAATTGGAATTTAACCTTTCATGTTCCATGGGCCAGTGATAGTGCTAGTAGTTGTAGTTTCTTTTTCAGCGTTTGTATGTATGTGAATAGTTATGTGACGTGTCACTTAACATCGGTATGCTCGTAAGCTTCCAGCTGTGTGACATATCAGATCGAATGGGAATTGATCAAATTCTAGTGAACCCACTGAGCAGCGAATGCAACGATAGATTGGTATCGCTTTGCTTGGAGGAGAAACAAACACAAACACGATAGCCATATCACATTCAAGCTTTTTTTCGAGAGAGTTTTATTTTCTGTTTATTTTTATTAAGTTTTTTTTTTGTTTTTATTCAACATTCCACCTGCTGGATGAGATGATCTGTGTGATGATGTGTGCTATTTTTTGTTAGTCTGTTCCTGTGTCAGATGGCAATAACCATCATCGTGTGGAACGTGTGCGGATCACTAAATTTAATTACCATCCAGAGTCATACTCAAGTAGAAAGATGTCCGTGGTATATCAAAAGCATCCATCTGTTTTTTTCCTTTTTTTATATTTTTTCGGTGGACAAGAGAATACCAATGTTCCACCCATAAATAAGAACTAACTTTACGGTTCTATCGCAACGTGCTTGCCGCCGTAGAGTAGTAATAACAAAGGCAAAATGATGTGAAAAAAAAAGAAAGAGAAAACTCCGACTCCGACTAGTGTTGCATGGTCAGGTGGATACTGCTGCACGCGTTATTGACCTAAGTTATGAGCAACTCAGTGTGCAAGCATTTATGAATGAACCATTCGCGTGTTACCGTTTGTTGGTCCAACACACAACGCACCATCATTATCATCATCATCACTAGCAGCCGAAGCAACATCAACATCCCTAGCATCACTGAGATATCATTAAACTTTTGGTCATGGTTCTCTTGGTGTTCGCAAGTTCTTGTGCAATGTGGTACACCATGGTGTACCATGAATGAATGAAAAAGAATAATACCTTGCCTGTTGAGCTGTGAATGCTGGTGCATGCCATGCCATGTGATGTAACATGATTTGACCACGCGCTTTTGGGTTACTGTGGTCTGGTCTTCCCTTTTGCAGATGAATGCTGTTTGTCGTTTTCTTTATCGTCTGCACACTTGAATTGCAGACATGTGGATGAGGATGTGACAAAGTGGAAGCAAAACAAAATAGCAATGAAGTGAGGAAATTCATCGTTGATATATGTATGTATGAAATGGGGAAATGGAATTTAATTTCAGGTTTGCGAGGGCCTTTTTCGTTGTACCTACTCATGAATATTCATACAAGCAGTTTCAGTCCTTTAAATTGTCGTCATCACAGAGGAACTGTGAAAAATACAAATAAATGTTCAACACTAGAAACTTGATCCTTCCACAGATTAGATTTGAATCATCAATTTGTCATTATTCGTTTGCAATTTGCTATGATATTTGTCGTTGATGTTGTCGTCGATCAAGCACAGTCAGCCATTAATAACATTTCGACGTTTTTTTCTGTGTATACTCAGGCGAATGCATGGATTTTCATACTGCAACATTGTATGAAATGAATAGCATGCATGTTGTTGTTTGAGGCTAGAAAATATAGTCAGACCGATGGACGTGGTGTGTGGAATCTACACATAAGTGTAAAAGAAGCGGGAAAATATTAAATTACACGAGAGCCTTTCGTACTCCGGGCTCTGCTCTAGACACACTGCTGAATTTCCCCCCTCTTGCCACTTATATCATGAGGTGTTCGTTAAAAGCTATTCATAGTCTCAGACGAAGTGGCTTTTGGTATGAGATACGCTGGAGCTTTGATGATCTTGCACTACACCTTTCCTGCGCCCCAGGTCTTATGGATATGCCGTCTGATGCATTGACTCCGAGGCTTCAGTTGACTATGAGTTAGAATTTCCAGGTATTCAAGACAGACTACCATCAGCGTCGTCTTGTTTTCACTGATAGTTCCGAAACCGACCAAGGATCAGGGGCTAGTGTACTTGTCGAAGACGATGGCACAAGACTGCAATACTCATTGGGTAAGCATGCACTCGTCTTCCAGACGGAGATATGTATTTGCAATTCCAATGGCTCCGAGGCACATCGTTAGGAATAGGTGGAAGAATCGTAGTATCTGTGTCTTTAGTGACAATCAAGCAGCACTTAAGGCTTTGCTAAGCCTTTTACCTTTAGTGTGTGAATGCGAGAGAGCTTTGAACTGTGTTGCAAGATTCAATTTATTGAGTCTCATCTGTGTGTCATCGTATACTAAGAGAAGAGTTTCTCAGAACCTGAATCTGCGTTAGGTCAGGGCTTCCATTGATGATAAGGTTTCTTAGCACGTTTCTTCTGGATGTAGGGGGAGAAATGGGATGCTATCTGGTAGTACGCTTGAGTGCTTCAGTCAAGCTGCGGTCATGGTTATTTGATAATATTTGATTGCAAATCGAAGCAAAAGAACCCATTTTACTGAGTTGGAACTCTAATTTTGCCTCAACTAGCTGAACCAAACAAGTGTATGACATCTCATCAATTTTTATTACCAACCACATTTCCAAGTTCGTGCGCCAACTCTTTTGTCATGTCATGACAATCGAACGAAAAACCCTTACATAGCCCGACCAGGGGCCAATCCAATGTAATAAAACCACTTAAATCGATCGTTGGCTACTTCGGAAACTCTTAAAAAAGGGCTCAGTATAAGAACAATATCAAGCAAATGTCATTTCCAACCAAAACATTCATCTGTTTCACTGAACACTCAAAGATAAGAAAATAAAAGAAAAAAGCCAACCAATAACCAAAAAACACACTTTATCAATTAACCACACGATGTAGCATCAAAACTCTAATGATATCACGTAAAAGCAGTCACGTGCCTCATAAACTTCGTCCAACTAACCAAATGAAGATAAGCCCCCTACCCGCCGAAAAATAAAACCCAGAAGTAAGCGCGTATAGTTGAAAGAAGATAAGAATCGGGATTCGTCTCCCAATTTTGTGAGTTTTCTCCTTTTGTTTTCTCTTCACACATTCTTTGGTCGATAACCCTCGTGCCAGCTACACTTATCTAAATTAAAACAAAGGAAGATCGTCTCGCATTTGGGTCACAACAAAAACAAAAGCAACAAAAAACACCTTCAAGGTAACTAGTTTCTTATTAGAAACGTCAAATAATTGATTACGTATCTCTGGTATGAAGCATTGAATTTATGAAGTGCATTTGTGATAGAGAGAAAGAAAATCAAATTTATTATCTCCAAGCTTAGCCCGATGCTGGGTCAGCACTTAATGTCGCCGCTACATAAACAACACAATTCCAACGAATAAATAATTTTAATGTCATGTTATTTGCAATCCACCACCGCACATAGAGCCAGGCGATAATATTCACGCTTGTAATATAAGAAAATCAGTGGTAGGCTTTGGTGCTCCCGGTTTGGTGCTCCATTTTTCTTTTGGACAGCGCGCGTTGCCACCGTGATAGTGCGGTGCATTCGTGTGCCGTGTGTCATATGGAGTAGTTTAAAAATATGAAGTCTAACACGAGCGAGCATGGCAAATAAATCAGTTAATTTCAGTTTTTCGTTTTTTATTAGCAAGTGTTAAACTAATAATTGGTTTAGTCTGGTTTGCGTCTTATGTGAATTTTATATCTAGTAGGCATTGACGTTATTTCTTGGGTTAATACTTTAATTTACAGCTTGTCTTCATTCAAGGCAACCGGCGCATAGAGTGGGATATTGACTTTGGAGCTTATACTACTCTGGCAGCTTATTCGAATTGTGTTCTTTGTTTCGTTAAGTGATTGTGGAATTTTGGATTTATTTTGTTGTTTAGCTGTAAAGCGAATGATTGACGTTCAATTGGATTATAAAATTGTTATGATTTTTTGGGGAAAAATATATACTGGACATTGCATGGAATATAAGTGTTTTTGTCGTGACACACAGAATGTGGGTGCATGCAATTTTTGTAGAGAAAATTAGAGGGGAAAATGTCGTTAAAAGTTAGTAGGAAATTTAGTAAAAATATCAACGATGACTTGCCTCATTCCGCCTTCCTGTGGTGGGTGTACTTCAGTGATTGTATTTCTCTGCTTCCTGGTAAAAGGAGAGCCATGTTGCTGCTTGAGAGATTTCTGCGTGCTGCCCGCTGTGGCCAAGATAATAGCTAGAATCATTGTGGACGAAACAAAGAACACACGTTGCCGCCCTGGATCCTCCTGTGTGTTGAGTATCTATCAGTTCATCGATTTTGAAAAGGCGTTTGATAGTGTCAATCGACGTGCCATGCGTAGGAGAGGCATTCATGATGATGATGCGCTCACATGTCACGTCTTGCACAGAGGAATGCTGTCTGAGGAATTCGAAGTCCAACTGGTGCTCGGCAAGGCTGCATACTTTCACCAATACTGTTTTATTGGTGATTAGTGATGTGCTGAATGCGGCCTTATCAACAGAAAATGGAGGCATTCGATGGATTCGTATATCTGAACTCAAACACCTAGACCACGCTGACGATGTATGCTTACTGTCTCACAGAATAATGGACCTTCACTAAATGATAGCCCGCGCTTGCCAACATTAGGAAGGCCACACTAGGTGAATACCTATACAACGATCTAAGTGATCTAAACAATGCCAGTACGACTAAGATAGGCTTCTTCATAATAAGGAGTAAATGGTTCCCTAAGTAAGAGGGTGACCCACCCAACCTTACACATCGGCAGCACAATGGACCAAATACTGGTCTAAGTGCATCCTCATCGAGGGCCGGTTCCAACCAACCAACCAAATGACAGCAAATGTGGAGAAGGAAGCAGACGTCGTTGGGCTAAAAACTAACTCGGAAATTCCTTCCAACGTTGAATCCGTGCCGATATATGGATGTGGTACCACCACTTTCACGAGGAGGCTGCAAACATTTGTCAATAGGTGCCTACGCTAGATCTTAAGCATATTCTGGCCAAACCGTATCTCTAACGACCAGAGAATAGGCCATGAACCAATGGGCATAACAATACAACCACGAAAGTAGCAGTGGATTGGTCACACACTCGAAAGGATGACAGGTCCATAGCTAACCAAGAAATGCAATGGAACCCGCCTACCCAGGATAGGCATGCATTCCTGCCAAAAAATACTTTTTGGTTACACCATCGCAATGACTTTCCACCATACCATTGCTGACGTTGGATGGTGGTCAGGTTGTAATCTGGGAATAAGTTGCGATTCTTTCCTTCATGACTCTTGAAAGCGGCACTCATTCTGATTATTTTGAATCAATACAAACAACAAATTTGTATCAACCACCAGAAAAATTAAAAGAGTTGGCATGCGAACTTTAGATTTTTGTATACTTTTTTAGTAAATAGGTTTTGTTCCCTCATTATATTCAACTGTAGTTCATAACTTATTTTTCTTAAACTACACAGCAAAATGGCCTCATGGTCATGCATTATTACTCGTCCACGAAACGGAAACCCTGAATCTATTTCTCTCTTTTTCACTCTACTCCACAATTATTGACAGGCGACCACGATTTGTGCAAGCCATTCAAGCAGGATACACTGCGTCATCTGCCACTATAATCCTCCGGGTAACATCACTGCTTGCAGCAACCAAACGATGGATAATGGCAAATTCATACGAATGCGTAGGTTGCCGTTGCACCAAACAAATCCAAAAACACACACACATGCAAGCAGAAATCATCGAAAAAAAACGTGTACAAATGGATCTGTGTAGGCCGAGGACATAATCGACACTATCTTCCTTCTGGCTGTTGTGTGCCATTTTCTGCGTTCATCAGGCGACAACACACCATGGCGCGTTGACAACATACAGCACTCTGTCTGCAGCTATTAGCGCACTTCATCGATTATTATAATTTTCTTTCTTTTGCTATTTATTTCATCGTCTTCGTCTTCCTTTTCGCGTACTCTTAATGCCACAGAATGTGGAGTTTTGTTCGATATTATTTTAATGGACTGCTGAAAGGATTTCAAGCGCGATGCATTTTGTAGACACTAAGCGCAACTGACATTAATTGGATAAATTGCATCAGAGTGTGACTAGACGCGTTTCCCCGCTATTAGTAGACATTTTTTCCAAATAGAAGTGATTACGCTCTCTAGGTGGTCTCATTACCACTTTATTTTGACTCTCTTTAATGGTTTACGTTAGCTAATCACCTTTAAGCTTTGAAAAAAGAAAAAAAACTACTGACGCTCATAAAACGTGTGTGATTCGTCATGCAACTTAGATTATGTTAAACCAAGAAACAAGAATTCTTTTGCAACAATTTTTATTACTGCACAGACATTGCTGGCTGCTTTTGGGGTGATATCAATAACTTAACGTGTTTCGCAGAATATTTTTGACCATAAAACTCACATCAAACTATGAATAGCGATCATAAAACTCACAGAATGACATCATAAATTCGAATTTACCAATATGCACCATCGAGTTGCGACATACCTGTGTGTATATTAAATATTCATAAAGTGATACTTTATTTGAATTTCATTTGGAATAAACAGACATCTACCGAATGCCACTAGCATCACCTCCAACAGCAGCGGCACCAGCAGCAGGAGTTAATTTGCTAAGAACAACTTTTAATTAAACGCAACCATGTAGATTTTCTCATATTTCCACTGGAATGAGGCTAAAATTTATGCGATGCTCTATTCGTTGAATGGTGCTGTGAGCCATTTAACCGACATAATAGCGCTCTAAATAGATTCGTTATACTCGTACAAATGCTGAGCGGCTTCAACTCGATACTTACGTATTCTACAGCTGCATCGAGTCATGGGAAACAAAAATCTAATTCTATGCAAAACAAGATGAACTAAATGACTTGTCTGGGGTTTAATTAAAAGAAGTTCAAGACAAGTATACATTTTTTTACTAGATATTATTTATTGATTCATTAAATCAGTGATATTGAAGTGAGTTGCCTTTGGCTTGGGAAAAAAAAAACTGAGTTGGTCTATGCAATACTCTGCCGGCATATTTGTTACTAGAATCCTTGAAAACTTTTATGTGAATGCAGTCAATCAGCAAGTCAGCTGCTTATTCTTACATTTAATATTTCCGTTCTTAAGTATATTGAGTGGGAATTTGTTTTTTTTTTTTATTAAATTAACGACTATAATAGAGGCCATTAAAGGAATTCGAAAACATATCTCTGATGTATTTAACGACAGCTGGACTAATCATGGTTTAGATTTCACATCTGCAATGAGTATCGTAAGTTTCAAGGTATTCTGTAAAAACACACCCTGAAAAGCAAAATAAATAAAATACCTCATATTTAATGAAAGAGTGAGTCTTTTGCAAATTGATAGCAAAAAATGTAGCTCAATGTACTCACATACTCTGTGTTGCAAGTAATATTGAAGACAAGAACCATATTTCAGCAACCAAAAGCGCCTTCTACCTTTTAATTTGAACATGCTGTCCAAAGCTTGAACCTTTCTATACTATCTGTCATTTTTTCATGAAATTTGGTTGACATTTAACAATTTTGAATATTATTTTGCTCCAAGACCTTTTCATTTGATTTCAAAGTGTTAACATGGGACATAGAGCGGTCATGAAATTTCACGCAAAATATTTCGACTGCATCAAGTTTTCCGTGAGGCGCTGGAGGATGATAAACACACATTTTAGTTCAGACGCCTGAATGATACAAAAAGTACGTCATTTTGTTGCAGAATACCGCACTATTTCACTTAGTATGATGGAAGAGGCCTTAAATATTTACCAAAGGACTATTTGAACCATTCTTTAGGAGGAGTCTGCATAAAATCTTTTCCTGTATCCCCTTGTGGGTCCTAGCGCCTCTACAACGCATAGGCGCTATCGTGTGTCTTTTCTGGAAATGTGCCTGAGCTCAACTCTGTCCCAATTGTCGGGCTTCCTTCTACACTGTTCTGCGCCACGTACTCTTAGGAACACCGCGTATCCCGCCATCCTTGGTAAACGGGTTCGATTGCATCGCTTGGTTAGCTATGGACTTGTCACCCTTTCGGATAGTGTGACTGCCACTTACGTCTTCTATGGTTGTGCATATAGGTTCATGGCCCCTTCACATTGATTAATGATCAAACATTTTTGAGAGTCTGGGATTGAAGAGATGTCAATCGGACCTCAAAAATCTGAACAGTGACCATGACTTCTTTTTAATTCCGAAAGGCTTCTTTTTTGCTTCTATTCAAGCAGCTACATAAGGACCCTGAAAGCGTTTCCACAAAATTAGCTAGAGCAGGCACTTGAATCACTATTGAAACGCAAAGTGTGTTCAACCGGGAGGAGAATGTTTTGTATAAAAACACCGAAAAATAAGCAGAAATTTTAATTATGTTTTCTAGAGACAGTGTGGTATATTATTTGCCACAATGTTTATGAGCTACATATGTCCCACGATTTACAGGACCAGGACGAATAAATTCCCAATCCGCATTCGCATTTGGTCACAATATTAGGAGTTCGTTTCCTATGAACTAGGTCCCATAGTATATAAAATAAACGCACATTCGGTCACAATTGTTTTATACTACTATTTTGATGGTGTGACTTGGTTCACTTGGTTCACCCAAAAATAGGAACCAAATTTCACTGTCAAAATCAAGATTTAAGTTTGCATCAAATCCTGTTAATAGGATTAGAACCTTTAGCACATGGTACTCGTTTCGGTACAGAGTATTTGAACTCAGATTTTAAAGTCGTATTATATTTCATATCAGGATGGGTGGACTAGTTTGTCTAAGGGAAGGCTAACTTAACCCAATGAAAGCAAACCTACAGTGGAACTAGATAACCTTTCGACTGATAATGGAATTAAATTTTGATGAGGCAACTGAGACAATACATATGAATGGTTCGTGCTTGAAAGAAACCGAACGATTTTTTATTACCGGTTTGTGTTTTAAGGACAACTTTCATTTGGCGCAAAAAAATCAACGAAATATTAAGGTTTATTAGGCTTGTGTACCTTACATGTGAATTCATTCAGATGGAAAGGCTATAACTTAACAGAAACAAAGTGCTCCAATGTACTTCTGACCGTTAACCGATTTACCCACAATAACAACCGACTTACCCGACAAAAACAAAAACAAAAAACAGCATCGCCTTAAAAAATCATGTAATCAAAAGGCAAAAAGTACTTTCTTAGAAAGAATAGTTAGTTAGTTAGTTTTTTTTGACAAGTTTGTTAGTTTCTAAACATTCATTACTTCGGCGAAACAAATCTAGTTGCCATTGTGATTTCAAAAACATATAACAGAGTTTGGGATCAGAATTCTTTGTGGTTACTGATGACAGTAACTTTTAAAAGAAAAACGGTAACTTACTTATGGTAAACTCATTAAATTCCGATCCTAGACTGCATTATCAAATGGGATTCAACCAGATTGGAATTTAATGCATACAAAACGCGAATGATACTTGTATCGTGGAAGCCGAAAGAGTTGCCGTTCTTGGTATCAATAACTAATTCCGATCAAACATATTCGAGGTTGCAAAAATGCAAAAAAAATTACTGGGAGGTGCAAGAAATACTTTACCCCAACTGATCTGGCCTAATTTTATGTGGTATATGTCCTTGTGGTTGGCTTTCTTCTTATTGTTGTTAGAAATTGCCACCATCAATAGTATTTTATAGGTATAAAATGAACATATTTAGATCGCATTGTACTCCTACGATTAGTCGTCATATCATCCATTGAGAGTATTCTAGGCCATTAAGCAATTCGCACAGAATTCACAGGACTCTTTAGCTCGAAAGTCGTACTAGTCGTATTGATACTCGAGTGATTGGTACACGGAAATCCGTACACTCAGCTGAAGATATTGGGTTCAAAATGACATTTTATTTTGTCTTTAGATATAAGAATTTGCCTGTTAGGTGTTCAATACAAATTTACCCAGTCCAACTGCGAAAACGTGTGTCGCTTTGGCCAGGGAGCTATCACGACCACGCTTGTTCCTTAGCTCTCTAATACCTCAACTAACTAGTTCCTCTTTGTACTGTTACACAAATTTGGAGGATGTCGTGGGCGATACAATAGCCTTACTGGCATCCTGATTATCGATGCAGTTGGCCATGGTGTTAAAAGGTCTGATGCTATGCTCGAGTAGACGCCTTGAATACACTATATGAGTCCGGTAGGCAGTTAACTATCGTCTATAGAGCTTTATCGTCCTTTGGTATGAAGGGGTGCAAATCTAAGGCTCGAATGGCGGCAATGGTCTTGGATGGTGGCGGGCAATGAGTTGCTGACTGTTTCCACACCACATGAGAGATGATCTTTTAGTTCTCGGCGCACTGTGGAATCTCTCAGTCGGTCTACGTTGAATCTAGGTATTCTTGTGTCGTTAGATCTTCGAACGGCCGAAGTAATCGGAGAGTAACTATCATAAGATGGTGATCTTGTACCGATCCCATGTCCACTTCATGTCTGTTTCGGACGTCTAAAAGACAACTCTTCTAAAACGGTGACTAATGGCAAAATGGTCAATTTGCTTGGAGGTTGCATGTCTGTCAGTTGACACCCGACTGATCTTATGGCAGGCTTTGTGCTCAAACATGGTGCTCATGTGATGAGTGGTAATACTAAAAGCTTCTTCATCACGAAGGTCCTTGCTTGGCTTTCTTTGGAGTTGCTATACATATAATATATAAGATATTTGTTAGTGTTATCTATTAGTGCGGCTTGCAACTATGCTCTTCAGAGTACAACATTTTTCTAAAAATCTTAACGTAAGTAATGCGTTACACAAATTGGACTAGCATGCTTATTAACCCAATCCTTCCGGCTTGTAATAGATTTCCATCTTTTTATATATGTCAAATTACATTTTACTATGTATCTCAACTAAGACGCCACAGTAGTACTTATTATTCACTGCACAGCTTCCATTTACTATAGCATCTGTTAGGTAACACATTGTTTACTATTCTCTCCACGTGCTATTTGTAAAAAAATATACTTATACAAGTTTCCCCTATATTGCAGATAAAGCAACAAAGATTAACAAATCCACACAACAAAGAAAGATACAAAATGCTTGTTCTTCCACTAACGAAGTTGTGTGCTCAAAAAAAATTGCACTTCTATGTATATTAATAATATAATAAAATCTATTATAAATATTCAACAGGCAGAGCGAAACGTTTGTCAGATACATGTTTTCGATCGGATCAATTACGATTCGGATAAGAATTGAGTGAGTGCTTGGGCCCAGAATAACTCATTTTATGGATTCATTCTTTTCCCTTTTTTCGGATAACTGACTATGCACCAGGAGATGCAGTTAGGCAGTAGTTTTGAATGTCATCTCACGATCTAAAAGTAACTTGTCTGGTATTTAATTAGCAACCAATTGGAATAAATCACTTTGAAAAACAAGCACACAGACCTCCGGGGAGATGCTCCCCAACTGATATCGATGCATATTCAACAGTCTAGAGCTATGTAATTCAAAACTAGGTTGATTCCCATGCCAATCGAAATCGAATAAAAGCAGTTTTATACTTCAACGTGACGATAAACATTGAATGGATGGAATGAAAATGAAATTAAATTTCAATTAATTAAGAAATTATTAAAATGCATTCGCTGGTTTTTTTTTTTACTACCTACCAACAGGATCGTGGTTATTGGTTCTCATAAAATTATTGATTCTGCATAATTGGCACCGCACAATAAATGTGGCTGATTAATGGTTTGTGGGGTGGCTAGAGCGTTTAATTTTTTTTAAGAGGAATGGGTACAACCTGTACCTTGTTTTGACTGAGTTTACATAATATTTTAGAAACTAAATATTGGGTTGAGTTAAGAAAGTGTGTACTAGACTTGCAATTAAAATAGTGCATAGTGGTACCACAAATTATAGGAAATCTCAGACTCTTTTCACATCAGGTGATGAAGGATTGTCGAATCGCAGGGAAGTCATAGGGCGTAGTTTTCTGTAGCTCGAATTGCAGCAACTCTAGCAGCAGGAAGGAGCTAGAGTCCCTATATCGCATGAAGATAAGCGTAATTACACCAATGCACTGGCCACGCAAGCAGAAGAAGCAGCAACGAGGCGTGAAAGCAGAACGGTTTAAAGAATAACCAAAGAGTTTATAGGGGGCCGAAGCTCTACTCAACACCCAGTCAAAGGCTTAGACGGTTGGGAAGGAAGAAAGGATGGAAGGAGCATTTTGCTTCAGTTTTAAACTGAGTATTCGCAAGCAATATGCGCCCAAATCTGACTGAAGTTTCCTTAGAAAGAAAGAAATTCCCTAATTCACACCACAACCCCCAGTAAGGAAGAGATTATTACCGCCATCACACCACTGAAAACCCATAAAGCGGTAGGATTTTACTTATAGCTGCGGAGCTGTTTCGAGCTGCGCCAACTACATTACTTGAGCTACTGTTCCCACTTGTCAGAAGAACATGGGAAGTTGAGAGTTCTCCGTATGAGTGGAAAAAGGGAATGATCGTCAAGCTCCCTACAAAGGCAACCTAATGCAATGCGAAAACTAGAGAGGTGTCAGCGTGCTGCCTGCTGTGGCCAAGATTAAAGCTACAATCATCAAGACATACTCCATACGCCGAACAAACAGGTTTCCGGTCTGGATCTTCCGGATATACTGAACTTTTATACTTCATTATTTCGACAGACTGAATCCACTATTGTTGCACTTTTCAAATTCTGCACTCAGTCCAAATGCATGTACTGTGATCGAAATAAGTCCACATCGTCACACTAAAACAAAATCACCCTATGAATCTCACGATAAACATTGAATTTCCATTTTAATATGTCAATCTAATACCTCTTCCCCCGCGCAGAACCGCTAGATTCTAAATCATACAAATTAGAAACGATCACTTACACTTAACACACAATGCGAACGCCAACTCTCTGTCCAAAGCCATCGCCATACCTAGAGGAGCTATTTCCAATGTATACACATTTAAAAGCGTCCACCTCATACAAAAGGCATACATACATCAACATCAACATCAACATCTCTCCATCTCTTCGGGCGACTTTCGTTTAATGAAGTTTTCATTTGACTTGAACTGGCCCAAGGGGCACTCAAGTGGGGCCCATTAGTAAGCCATTAGAATAGTGCGCGCCACAACATGCGTATCGGCGATTACACCGTGTCCAAGTGCCACTTGTGGTGTCTGTTTGTTCTTCATCATCATCATCATCGCGTTCCAATGCGGCCAGCAGCAGCAGCAGCCACAGCGCACCACTGTCAATGATTAAGACCAAATCAGCGTTAAGGCGCCACAATGACCTCACACATAGAGCAAGTAATGCAAAAACCAACAACAACAACCGAATCTCTGTCAACTTATGCACAACACCGAAACGAATTGCATTTTTCTTCTCGAGCATTTGCAGCACGCAGAATAATGGGTCACGCGAAGGTTTTCGATATAGTCTGTACAAATATGGTTTCTTGTTTTCCGATTTTCCCTTAGTCTGGTTTCTTGGTAGATCTATGAAGGTCACAGGGTGATTGCAAAACAATCTGACAAGATGCTGTGTAATTAGAGGCGATTTTTCATTGCATGCTTTTTCGGACACCCTCTTTCGTGTTGTTGTTGTTGTTGTTACCTCGTGGGCACATTCTCTTAGTGGTGTTGAAATTCTCTTTACAGTTTTTTTTTTGGTTCTTTTATTTGCACTACACTCAGCGAATGAAATTCCTCTTGGCCAAGAGGTTTGTAAGTATGCGTGGGCGGCATGCATGAAGCCAAATGATTGAGATTAATTCCGTTGTTGAATCCATCACTGGTGCCATATCTCATTCTCTCTTTGGCAAAGGACTCCTGAAGTAAGGTTTTTTGGTTGGAGTTGGTCTTTTTCGTTCGTCTGATGTATTGGTGCTGATTTTGGTGATGGAACGTAATTAAATTTGAATGATTAGACTGTGTGGGTGCGCGATTTTAATTAAGACTTTGAGGTTTCGATATTTGCTTTTCTAATTAAGTTGCCTTATCAACTTTAGGCATAAAACAGGAATAACAAAAGAGATGTTTCTGGTGATTTAGCTCATTGGCGTGGGAAAATGCTCACTGTGATTATTTAGATGATAAGACATTTCGATTTGAAAATGTCTAACTTGGAGAAATTCATTCTTGTATTTGATTCTGATTGAAAGGAAAATACGAGTTAAATAACTTTGTTATGAATCATCTAAAAGTTCGCACGCCAACTCTTTTGAATAGGTGGACGAATTTACTGAAAATGATATAAAATGAGTTAAATTTCAAATAATTAACCAGAAATTAGTGCAATTAAAATTCTGTAATGGGACTTTTTGAAGATTTTTAATTTGATCGGCTTGTGGAATTGTTAGAGTTTTAATGGAAACTTTACCTAATCGCGAAACGTTTGATTAACACCTAGAAGCCCACTTTCCGGCCAATATAGAATCGCTGTTGCACTATTTCATGAAATAAGCTTTGTTACAGTTAGTTGAGAAGAGAAGCCTGAATACCAGTAATGCTGAGCATGTGCTCTTTGCCAAAGATCGAACTAGTAACGATGGAAAGGAAAGTAGCTCAGTTTTGCAGAACATTTCAAGTATATGTATAAAAAACTAGCTTTATACTTTTCCAGTTCAATTGAAATGCTATGGCACAGGGCATGCTAACATTTTAACCCCAACTCGTAAAATAGAAGTCACATAATACTGAACCACGTTCCTAGACTTCGGCATAAATTAAGTATAATACCAGTATTCTCAGTACGACTGGCTTTTATTAGATCAATTTCACATAATAACACTGGCTCTTACTCTTTCTAGTAAGACCCAAATTGGCAAAGCATTGTAACTTATGTTAAGCAGGATATCGACAAGTTGTAATCTATCTCTGTGCTATAGAGAATATATAATACTATAATATATTTCTTGCCTCAGTATTACTGGTGCCTTAAGAACCTCTCCCACCGCAGCGCTCCAAACCATGCATCACCTACTTCCAACTGACATCGTCAGCAAACAACTGGCTGCCTGCTCAGCAATTAGGCTGAGAAGTTCCAAGCAATGGAAGGAACAACACCATTTCCAGTGGCCATTTGCTCACTGAACACAACTTCAACATGGGCTACAAATGCTTAATGCTCAATAGGACTGAATGGACACAACAGGATGTCCTTCACTATGAATCGTTCGCAATCTTTGCGGATGGCTCCAAAACCGAGGAAGGAGTCGGTTCTGGAACCTTTTCAAAATACCTAGATATCCACATCTCCTTTAGCCTTTCTGACTACTGCAGAGTTTTTTAAGTCAAAGTCATTGCTATTCTTCAAACAGCCAGGCGGCCATCAAATCCCTCGGATGCCGCACAACGAGATCCAATGCAGTGAAGGACGGCTGCGTATCTCTGAACGATATAGTTGGACAGTACAACCACACCCTCTGCTGGGTACCGGGTCACTGTAAAATACCAGGAAATTGTGTAGCTGACGAATTGAACCGATGAGGCTCCTCAACTCTAAACAGCATAAGCGTCACCGACATCGAGGCGCCAAGGTCTTATGCGAGAGAAGAAAAGCCAACCATCGGTGCCAATAGCTCGGCCACTGTAACACTGCAAGGCGGCTTTGGCCGGTGCCTAATGAAACCAGATCCATCGGACTCCTGAAACACAAGAGAGGAGCTCACTGCACACTGTGCTATAGGAACGCTTGCCCAAAGGCTGGGCAATTTCTAATGATTTCTGCAGAAGCTTTAGAGATGTAGAAGAATAGGAGACCATAGTCACCTCCTATGAACATGCCCCGCACTTCTGAATACCTGTTCATCGATCTAAATGATCTCAGCAATGCCTGCACGGCTAAAATTGACTCCTTCATACTAAGGAGTAAATGGTTCCCACAATAAGAGGGTGACCCATTCACCTAACACATCGGCAGCACAATGGACCTATTCTTCGTCTAAGTACATCCTCACCGATGGCCGGTTTCAATGAACCCAACCAACCGTCTATGAAGAAGATGAATTGACCCAAATAGCACAAATAACATTGGTTGGTAGAGCGAATGCCGGAAATCGCAGAGAATTGGCACATAGGTAACCTATTTGAATTCAAGATATCAATACCGTGCATAAAATAACGTGATCAGTGGTCATAATTTCCTACTTTTACGCACTCATTTGTCACAGTGGAGAATAGCACCACAGACCATTGTGTCACTTAAGAGAAACTTACAACTAGAATGTCTCTAAAAGGTTCAATAGTTTCAACAATAAAATGCATACTCTTACTGCATAAAATTACAGCATTAATCGAATATTTCTCCATAATATCAAACAGTAATCTTCAATTACATAACCAATTGTCTCAAGTTTATTGAAAGCACCCACCACTCGGTGTAGGTCGTGTGAAACATAAAAGAAACTTTCAGTTAGAAATTCTAACTTTACGAGCTTCATTCCACGACTAAGACCTATCCCGACAATAAGGAACACAATGTTATCTAATAAATTTCTTATTTTTATCCCTTAAGTTCCAATGAAAAATATTGTCATTTATTGGTAAACGAAATCCTGTTTTTCCAACAACAATAAAACTGCCAATAAAACGGCTTTAGCTTAAGCTATAAATTAAAAATAAATTAATAATCGTGAACATAAAATCGTACTTAACCTGCCATTTAATGAACAACACTTGTCTATACATCAAATAAAAGCTATAAAATTCCTCATGTAACACTTTTGTTCAGTAAGTCAAAGCTCGTAAATAAGCCATTAGAAATTTTGTTTATCGGTTTTCTTTCAATAAGTATCATCGGTTTTAATATTGCCAAAAATTATCTTCTCTTTTTTTTTTGTTATTAATGCTGTGACTATAATAATTCTTAATTTCTCAACTTTACGTTTAGATTGTGGCTTTCAGTATATCTATTCAAAGGCCAAGAATTGCCCAATCAATTTATGGGATTCGACCAGTATGTCGCCTTTATAAACCGATACACACATGAGCTGTTTCTATGGGTAACAGTTGTGTATGTAGGGAGACCTAATCACACAACGGGGGGTGATCAACTGTATTGCCATAAAAGTTGAGAGGCAATGAAAGGAAGGCTGACACTTTTATTGAGTGAAAAATATGCCAGCAGTAATAGATTGGTCTGTTTATGTGAGATGAGAAAGCGAAAGTGTCTCCAAGTTGTGCTGAATCAATAAAAAGTCCTAATTGTTGAAAGAATGTCTATGTACATATATGGTGGCTAGAAAATTCAAAGTACAAGGAGCAATTAATAAAATAAAAGCATTGTTATGCTGAGATCCTAGTCCCTTTACACTCCTTTACGATAAAAAAAAAGCAACAAAAAGGAAGTTCGCATGCCAACTCTTTTGATGCAGCGAGTGAGGAGTTTATTAGAGCAATTAGCGACATTTATTCCTCCAGTGTACAGTGGAATTCTGAACCAGTTTCAAGCAGTTCGATTCCATACTGTGGCTTTGAACACAGATTATGGTCATCTTGAATTGACTATCTAGCGTTGGTCGTTAGCTCATTTCGCTGAGGCTAAGTTATCACCTTCGCCATTTTCCAATTCTTTATGATTATGACTTTACAAATGCACACACTGACTACATCCCTTCGAGATTGAAACTCGGTCAGAACTTCCGCTTATCAAATGTGGCCCAACTCAATCTACAGTTGGATCAAAGAGGATCCATTGAATAGATGGCAGTGTTTTCTCTGGTGAGCTTAAATATGCTTCCCATCTCCTTGATCGCTGTAGCGTAGTAGTTGCAACCGATGCTGGTATAAGGGGTTCTACTCTTCGCAGGGCATTCTGCAAACACAGTATGAATGAACAGATCTCCATCCATTCGCCTTCTGGTCCCATCATGTGGTTAATGAGATTTTCTGAACTTGGCGGGCTTCCTCTAGCCTCTGCAAAGCGTCTGCAGTAAAGCACTACATGCTCGCGTGAGGAGGACGCCACATTTCGACATTATAGGTACTGCGGCGAACTATCATGTCCAAATCTATGAAGGTATTTCCGATAGCCATCATGCCTGGACAAGAACTGTGTAAGATGGTAGTTACAGTTCTCCCTCGTTCTCTTTATTCAATGAATTTGTAGGTCCATCTGCCTTAAGTAGAATCATCCCACCTGGTTTGCCGCAGCGTTACCGAGACTGGCCTTTCCTCATTTCCTTGATCCTTTTTGCTTTTTGCTAGTTCGAGGGTGGCCTAAGGTACACCCTTTGCATTTAGTTCGCAAGGATATCTATTAGAACCATTCCATCTAATACAAAAGCTGCTGAGGACGTTGGGAATAGTTCGGAAGCCCCTAATTGGGGAAGTATAAAGAAGGACCGAGCTGGACAGCAGGATCCTTCGTGCGTATCTCTGTATCTGCGATGCCTTCTTGCTTGCGTACTCGACTTGGGCTTTGAACGTAGCCTATTGTCGAACATGACTCCAAGGAACTTCAGGGATTTCTTAGACCTAATTATCTGACTTCAAACGCTCGCATACTTCATCGTCCTGCGACTAGTTCTTAAGACAGCTTTAGTTTTGTGAGCGGCTACTTCCAGACCGGAGAGATAGCCTGATCCGTGGCGGACTACACCTCGTGGACATGCTTGATAACTATGACCATGGCGGTATCGTCGGCAATCAATTTGACTCCCTCAGGCAGCGATAGTTGCAGAACTGTTGACTTAATGTTCCATAGGAGAGGCACAAGAACCAATCTTTGCAGAACTCTGTGTGAATGTTGTAGTGTTAAACGCCATATATGTATATGATAACTTGATATCTAAGCTTCCTGATGCTGAAGTAGTCTGTGATTATCCTTAGCAGGTTATATTGTGTATCCATTACCTCGACATACAAGTTTGGTATTGGTATGCCTCTTACCACTTTTAGCTCTTGCTCAGGCTGGATGGCTCTAAGAAATCAAACGACTGTGTGATTTCATAGGTCACTGCCCAAAGGGTCTTCGCTCTAAACACTTATCCCCCATTTGTATTTGAAACTTTCGCTTTCAATATTTATTTCTTGTGTGTCTTTAATTAAACTGAGGAGAAATGTATGTATTTTTTTAATTCTTTTATAATTCAGAGAATTTTTTCACTTTGGGTTGGTCACAACCACAACACAACCAAATCACTACAGTCGTCAGACAGATATTTCTCTGCTCTATCAAAAAATCCATGATCTCTTTAAATTTCTTTCTTGGTTTAGTTTAGTTAGTAGCTATTCTTGTCCAAGTTTGGTGGAGTTGTCTACTTTAGAATGTGTGTTATCTCCTGTATTCCTTTGCGGGACCTAGGGCCACTAGTACGCCTACGCGCCATCCTGTACTGTTTCTGGCAATGTGCCTCAGTTCTCCTCAACTACAATTTGAGAAGCCACATTAACTTTACCTAACATAACCGCTATGCAAAATGTTTTCCATTTAACTATCTATACTAATAGATATGGTTGAAACAAAAAACACACTTAATAAAAAAGTATAAACTTTATTTGGTAGACAAAAAAAAATACGCTTAAGGCGCCTAAGAAACCACAAAGTTAGTTTCTCCTTGCAGTCAACCACAGTCCGTTTGAATGACACACAACTGAGCTTCTACAAAATATGCACCAACTATTGCCATTTCTATAACTTACTAACCCCCAACAGCGACATAATCTATCATCGAGACATTTTGACAGAAGCACAATTAGACCAACTAACTCCCACAACAATGCGCTCTCTTTTCATCAAACCTCCTTTATAAATCCGAAAAAAAAACAACAACGATGACAGCCTTACTGTAGACGACAGTCTAACCGGTAATTAAGGCACACAACAGAACTTCCAAGGTTGGCCAAGATAATCGCTAAAAAAAATGATTAATGCTTAAGTTGAACTCTAAAAATAAAAAAAACTTGTCTCAAATCTTGATGGACAACCCCTCAGCACCCTATCAATGCGCAAGAAATCAAATCAAACTCCATAATGATTTAGCAGTTTATCTCTATTTTTGATATACACCAGAACAAAGCCTATTTACAGAATTCCGTCACAATTACCTCCTCCGCAATTGGTGCTCATGCCGACGGTCAGTCGAATCGTGCGTTTTGCGAAGTGCGTTTTAGCAAAACAGCGACTAGACAGTAATCCAACGTCCATATAACATTTTGATCGATAAGACCCCACCATGGATCGTGGATACATGGATATTTTAGATTTTTACAACGAGATTTTGCCTGTTGTATGTGTAACATGTAGGTACGCTTGCATTTAATTGATGACCAATTAATGTTGAACTAAGTTTGGTGGTGGTGGGTACTTTTAATTGGCCCTCTTGCAGGAGTGCGTATGCGTGCAAGGTGTGTCTGCGCGCATACTGTATCCTTTTGGTACGCAACGCAACACATTAATCACTGCGATGAGTGCGTAAACAGTTTATGCGATATTAATTCTATCATTTAGGCTCGATTAATTCAATAACCGTAGGCGTTAATTTCACATTTAACGTTTAACGTTTGGCTGTTTGTTTTAGATACTGTCTACTGTATGTGGCTTTTAGAGTTGAGGGTTATTATGAACGGCAGCGCGCGCAATGGCCATTTGATTGAGAGTAAAATTAATTTAATGAACGAAAATTCAAGCAACATGCATCCGAGGGAAATGTGTGTGTTGTAAAACATGTTTCCAACTAATCGATCTGTTTGTCTGTAGCTCGATAGTTAGGCGGTTTGGGATTAAGTTATTATACTGCGAACACAATATGCGGAGATAATATTTCAAGTTTGTGCCTCAAGTCTTTTTTTGAAAAAGTTAATGCTCTTGGGCTCAATCGATCAATCGATAAGAAATGTATTTTTTGTTGTCTTTTCGGTCACAAGCGATTAGAGAATTTTAATAACACGAAGCTTGGAAAATGCTAGATGCATATAAATTAGGATAATGTGATCGTAAAATATTTAATGAATTTATTTTTTATATACAATTTTTTTGCTGGCAAATCTAACTTGTGTTTAAGGTTTTGCATATGGAAGAGAGAGAGAGATATTTATGTGCTGATATGTCAGCTTGTTGGAAATTATTGTTATTACAGTGATATATCCAATTAGTTTCGTTTTCTATTTTTTATGTTTGCCTTTGGGGAGAAAATGACAAGCGGATTACTACTAACACACGTCTGGCGGGGGATCTTCATTAAGATAATTTAGATTTATTTCTTAATTTGAATTTTTTTTTTTATTTTTAGATTTAAATCATCGTGTCTATTATTTGTTGTTCTTTGTGGATGGGCTCTTTGTGTGGGCAGTTTATGGAAAGTGGTGTTAAATTAATATATGTACATATGTGAGATGGATGATAATATTGTTTTCCGGTTGTTTTAATTGCAGTGCAAGGCATATTTTAAAAGAAAAGGAATTCGATTAATTTATGGCATGAAGAAAAGTTGAGGAATTTTTTTTATTTAAAAGATGGTGGTATTGTGGTTGGAATTATTTACCAAATATTTACATAGTATGGTATGGTATAAGGGATGCGCACCAAAGGGGTGCCTATTACTTACTTGCTTATATCCTGTATCCGGCTTCTACAATGCTTACGCGCCATCGTGTACGATTTCTGGAAATGTGTCTCAGGTCCCCCCAACTCTTTTCCAGTTGCCGTGCTTCCTTCTCCATTGTTCTGCGCCTCGTACTCCTAGGACCGCCGCGTATCCTGCAATCCTGGGTAAGCCGATTGCATCGCCAGGTTAGCTATGGATCTGTCACCCTTTCGGAGAGTGTGACCAATCTACTGCCAGTTTCGTCGTCGTATAGATTCATGGCCTGTTCTCTGATAAAGCTATTCGTTAGAGATACGGTTTGGTTAGAATATTCTTAAGATGTAGTGTAGACACCTATTGACAAATGTTTACAGCTTCCTCGTGATAGTGACGGTCACTGTCCTATTTGTCCATTGTGATTCCCTGTCATCATTGTGGTTACCGTATTCAATTTGGTTGCAGTTTGGTTGGCCTTGTGTTAAAGATGAACCAAATCATGTTCCCGAGTGGGACTTGCTCCAAGTCGTCAAGTTTTTCGAAAAATCTGTTTCCCATGTAGGAGTTCAGCAAAGATTGACTTTATGGACGTTACATATTCTATTTATCATTAGTCGGCAGGTGTAGACTGGTTTTGATTTGATCAGAATGCTGTCAAGTGCCTCGGGCGCGGCTTGACTGTCCACGAAGATTGTAACCAACCTTGGATGGGCTTCCTTTGTGTGTATAGTCTGTACTCCTTTTTCAATGGCGAAGATTTCGGCTTTCATTTTCGACCCATCGCTATAGAAACCCTCTGCACTGGTTGGTGTGTAGGATTCTCACTCATGTCTGTCAAATGCCGGAGTATTTCTTTTTGAAGTCTGTGTAAGGTATGACATAGTCAGTTATTTCGTCGAGATCAGTAGATCTGTACATTTGAAGTATAGGTCCATGTCCATATGAGCTTTGCTTTCTTTGGCAACTGCGCTTCGTACGAACTCATTAAAAGGGCGAAGATTGACAAGCATTTCCATACCTTCCTGTGGTGTTGATCTCTGGGCTTCCGTTATGTTAACACTTGCCAATCGTTATACCTTCGTAAGATTGGTGAGATAGCTAGCCCTATCTGTTGCATTTCACCATACTATTGTTACGTAGACAATTATTGGTCTTATGAGCGCAGTATACATCCAATGGAATATGGGTGATCGTAAGCCCCTTCGTTTGCCGAAGGTTTTCTTGCATACGTAGAAAGCGCTTATTACTTTTTTCAGTGTTCCTTTTCCAGCTGACATTCGAATCAAGGATAATTCCTAGATACTTGGCTTCTGGAGAAAGATTTAGAGAAATCTTGTTCAAATTTCTAATTTCCTCTTATTCGTAAAGAGAACTAGTTCGGTTTTGTGGGGACCGTTCAGTTCTGCCCAAAAGGAAAGTTCCTTGAGTGTAGATTCCATTGTAGGAAGGTGTTTCCCGCTTGTCATGATTACTACGTTGTCTGCGTATGCCACTGCTTTGATTCCTTTGGATTTAAGATTCATTAGAATTTTGTTGACGACTAGAAGTCACAGCAGAGGAGAGATAACTCCTCTCTGTCTCTACAGAGAGTTTACAACTCTTTCCTCTTGTAAAACTTTTTTTTTTGCTACACTTTTTTACGAGTTCTGCGTTGATTACTCTGCTGTCCAGCATTTCAGCGATCCAGTTTGTTGTCTTTCCTTCTACTCCAAATTCGGTAAGAGCCGCCTTGGTTGACGCAGTACTTACATTATTGAATGCTTCTGCTATCTCTAAAAAGGAGGCCAAAGTAAATTCTTTGTAGTGAAGGCTTTTCTGAATTTCTTATACAACTGCATGTAGGGCTGTCTCCATTGACTTCCCCTTAAGGCAGGCGTGTTGAGTGCTACATGGGTTATATCCGTCGAGAAAATTTCTCACATGTAGATCAATTATTCTTTCCAGTGTTTTCAAAAGCAAGGAGGCAAGGCTAATTGGTCTAGAATCCTTTGCGATAGAGTGTGTGGGTCTTCCAAATTTGGGTATAGAAACCAGTCTCACCTCTCTCGAACAAAGACAGGGATGATGTTGTCTGGACCTACAGACTTATAGGGCTTAAATGAATTCACTGGCCATTCTATTTTTCGCTATGTAATGATTTCTTGGATTTCCTCATCGTTGCAGTAGGAGTTTGGTATCGATTGAACGATCTGTTCGTTCTGTTGCGGTTCGGTACCTCCTGCGAAGTGAATGTGCATTAGGATTCCTAGCAATTCTTGACTTGGCACAATATATGTATGTATATCGAATTCCCCACAGTTTTCTTAGTTGGAGAGGACCAAGTTACTGCTTCGAGCGGTGAAATACCACTTGTAATACATCAAAGCAACATGATGGTAGATGACACATGAAGCTAAAGTAGCGATAGAGGAAAATTAGAGGATAGAGGAACGACTTTCAAGGCCAGCTCAAAGTGGTCTTCTACAAATAGATATGAAAAAGCTCTAAATTGATGAACTGGTCTTACAAATGTCTTGCGAGGCGTTTGATTGAAACCAGGCCATCTTAGGACTAAACAACTTGAATAAGTGAACAGCTCACTTCAAAATAGCCGCCCAGAGGTGCTCTGGTGATTCACTCACCGAAGTTAATTTACTTTATTTATTCAACGTATGAATACCTATAAAATAAAAAGGAAGTTACATTTTACAGATGCAGTGATTGTAGCCAGGAGACAACTTCTATTGAAAGGCTGTTGATGTCATCTAAGTTCCCCATATATGAAAGCTCTGGGCAGTCGAGCAGGATGTGTTCCATGCTTTGAGCGGGAGCCCCAAGTAGAAGTCTGTATGCGGTTTAGGTTGTGCCAGGATTTCCTCGGCAGTTCAAACTCAGGTTCAATGGTTTTTCTTCGATTTTCTCTGCTGGAATTAGCCCATGAAGCTGGTCAGTATTCTTCAAGCGAAACATTTTCAGCACTCAACTTTTTTGCGAGATCTATTGGAGGGTGTCTTGAGCGCGGTGTCAGGGTGGTGGTGTTTCCAATATCTGCACAGAGTTTTATTCTCGTATTTCCTCGGATTTTGTTGAATTCGTTAATCAAGTCCTGCTTTCTTCTTAGATCAGATGGGGCTTGGCATAGGAAGCCATTCAACTGGGTTTTGTCTTGGGGGTCAATATTGTTTATTTAGCCAAACTGAGGCTCCATATTCTTCAGTTGAATAAACCAGCGAGAGAGCAAAGGTGCCTACCAACAAAATAAAGACGCTAAATGGATCTCTGTGCTGCACTACTGTGAGTCTGAAATTTCTTAAAAACAATAGATTTTGCGTTCCAAACAAATTTGCTACTTGTGTGTAAGTGTCTCGTAAAACCTTGTGAAAAGTGACAAATGCCATTTTATCCAAATTAATATTCTGAGTAAATCTTCAACTAGCAATAGTCTTTCATTTCAAAGCACTCAGCTTACCTTCGTTATCCGTCTGAGGTAGTCTAAGAACGGAACAAGATAAATTGCCTTTAATTTATCACGCGACTCAGCGCACGTAATTGAGATGTGCACTTCTCACCGAACTAATGATGACGAAGTCTCCCGACAAGGTAAGGTACCCCTGAATTGTGTCTTCTGCCGCTGTGTCATGAGTCCGACATTTACTCGGAAATAAATCATGCACTCCGAATCAATTGCTTCAATTAATTTAATCGTCACTTTCGATTGCTGTCGATGATGTACGGACAATTACACAAGTCCTCCCCCAAAGGAAAAACCAATAAAAAAAAAGCACCAAAACTACCACTCACAGCCTTAATCATCATTTCAACTTAAGCTACAACAAATACACGTAACCACGTAAGCGATCAATTTGAAAACCTATAATTTTCCTATTATTCACTGAATAATGTCATGATCAAATGGATCTTACCGATCACAAAGAGGGGGGATGGAAGGCAGGAAATTTGATCGCGAAATTGCACGATCGCAGTTTAATTGGGGGAGGCACTGCAAGCACAAAAATCGAAAATCAACATCAGCCTCCTCGCTCCCCTTCAACGATGATCGACGACGACGACGACGTTGCAACTTATTAGAAAGAAAATATTTCATTTTCGGTTTCATTTTCTTAACGGAATCGCCTAGTCGTCGTTCCCATATATGGAAAGAAAATTGCACTTCTTTGTCGGCGGAGGTGGCGGCTCTGGTACTCTGGTACGGTTTGTGGCACCACCACCACCGCCGCCTGCCTCTGTGCTCCACTTAAAATTCTTTCTTCCAAATGCGAACAGGCAAGCAAAAGCCGCCGCGGCCACCACCAACACCATTGGAAGATCGAAAACGATTTTCACATTCCGATCTGCTGACAAACTAATCAACCGTATACGCGGAACGATCGTTAGATACACATGTATCTAATGTATCTAGGTATCTAATGTTCTGTTGCAGATAATTTACGCTCACCTAGCAATGGCACCTGGTGATGCTGGCAGGGCTGTCGGCGGTTAGGCTTCACATTATTCGCAGCCCCATGATCAATTCATATTTTTCGAACGCGAAGCGAATACGATGAGGAACACACTGCTCCTTCGCCGTATGAGATACTAGATACATATCTGTTGGCCCATTCCGGGGCAATTACATTATTTACCAAATGAGCGAACGCATAATCACAATTGAAGCCGCCTTCCGATACGATTCAGCCCTGTTTGGTATGTTTATCTGTGCGAATGCGAATGTATCTGAGTGTACTACACTCTCTTGTAATTGCTGCAAAACGTTTATTGTTTCTGCGAAGCGAAAACGCTGTGAATTATCATCACAGGGACGACATCAATTTTGGTGCGCTCTTGTGTAGAGAGTACTACAACGTAGATACTGTATGAAGCGTGTATGGCTGGAGGAGGAAAATCAATTTTCGACAGCAAATTATAAGGTGAACAATCGAATAAGATGTCGGCAGAGGAGGAGGTGGTGGTGCTGGTAATTGAACTTGCATCATCGACTTTGAATCGAGGAATTATCATATATAATTAGATGGCTTGAAGAATGTGTATGATTTTGATGGTATTCCCTTTGGGTGTATTTTACTCAATTGTTACATACAGATACAATATTGAATTGGTCAGGGAATGGTAAAGTGCTACAGGCTATAGATCGGCGTGGTACTTACTAGAATTGTTTGCCAGGAGTCAAGGCAGGGAAAATCAAACAAAGTATGGCAATTCATCATGTAGTAGCCATGACTCATCCATTTTCTCAGACACAAAACTGAAAGATGATAGCTTTAAGGCTACAGATCAACCAAGGACATAGTAGTGTTAAGAGCCCTCAGTGTAATCGCAATGATGGGCTTAGGAAATCCCATTTGAAACTAAGACCTATAATCGCAGGTGATATTCAAATATTAGTTCATATCTTGAACTTTGTGGATGTCTAAGTTCAACAATATAATAAGATTTGGCCTGACTTTTCAAGGTATTGGTAGAAAGTATACTGCAACTCATCATCTAGACTTAATCAGATTAGACTATGAATGGAATATCGTTCGTCGTATCCACTGCACGAATTAAATAGTTAACGGTCTCCTCGAAATTATGTTAAAGATTGTTTCTGCGATATTGTGTGAATGATGGAAATTTTTATCAGTCAATTTGCAGCCAGAAGAATCGAGTAGAAGACATTAGAACTCATCCTAGATTTTCACATCCGTCAAACCTTGCAGAGTTCTCCACTGTTGAAATCCCAACCCAAAAGGACGTTCAGTAGAAAAGGCACTTCATTAAGTAGTGCGAACGGTGGAAAAGACCCTCCACTATAAAGAATACACTCTTGTCCCCTTCCATAGAAGGAGCCTTAAACAACATCTATACTGTATCAATTCAAGACGATCTCAACAAGTAAAGTGTAAAAGACTTCCTTAATCAATGGGTGGTATCCATGTTAAGAAATCGAATTATTCAGGAAGCAATAGCTGTTGCTGACGGTCAGGAGAGGTACTCCACAAAGAGGTATTATTTCACCTCTTCTATAGCTTAAGGCCATGAACAGAATCCTAGTGGA
The DNA here is from genome assembly GCA_949716465.1 of Chalcosyrphus nemorum. Lineage (NCBI taxonomy): Eukaryota > Metazoa > Arthropoda > Insecta > Diptera > Syrphidae > Chalcosyrphus > Chalcosyrphus nemorum. The sequence goes on from OX454334.1 coordinate 28,864,333, forward strand.
TCCTTTACAGGGAGGGCATCAAGTCATATCATGGAGAGTGCTCTGGAAAGAATTCACTCGTGGGTCACGAGCAGTGGTTTGGGTGTTAACCCAGGCAACACTGAAATGATGCTTTTTACCAAAAAAACAAAGATCCCGGACTTTACCCTCTTCAAACTGGATGGCCAGTCACTCTCTTTAAGTCCTAGTGCAAAATACCTACGCATGATTGTGGACTCGAAACTAAGTTGGAAGTTAGTTTTTACGCCTGTAATTAATCCTTCGGTAAAAGATGGGGATTTCAGCCAAAGATGACCCAATGGATGTACACAGCCGTTCTTGCCTATGGTTCCATCATTTGGGGGCCTGCCTTAAGCAAGAAATACAACATTGAAAGGAAAAAAGTACAAAGATCAGCGTATGTTGGTATCACTGGAGCGATGAGATCATGTCCCACGGATGCTCCTAGTGTAATCCTTCATCCGATCACTTCTGGGTGCAGGACTGCTTCTGGAGACGGTTCCATATGAACTAGATGCGTCTTCAACCGATTATAGAACACCCACTTCAAATTTTAGAAAACTGTTCTCAGTCAGATTCCCAACAAGAGAAGAATGAAAGCGCTATCAATGACTATAATATTGGGATATATACAGACGGTTCAAAGATGGACTGTGGAGTTGGCGCAGGCATCTTCTCGGACCAACTTAATATATCGAATCTTTCCATCTTCCAGACTTTGCTAGCCTGTTTCAGGCGGAGCACGAGAAGCGTGCCGTGTTCTAAGAGATAACTCAACATCCAACCAAAATATTGCCACTTATACAGATAGTCAAGCCGCTATAAAGGCGATTAATGCAGTTTCCACTTCCTCGAATCTGGTAAAGAAATGCCGCTTTGAAATGAACCAATTAAGTATCCAATTGACTTGAATTACCCTCATCTGGATCATGGGACACAGCAATGTTGAGAGCAACGAGCTAGTCGACGAGCTGATCAAAAGGGGATCTGCCCTTGATAGTTCTCTAGCGGAAACTGTCGATTCTCCGATAGGCTTCGTTAAGGACTGCTTATATCTTCATATGGTCCAGTTTCCAAATCGCAAGTGGAATAGTCTTACTAACTGCGCCATATCAAGAAAAACATGGCCCAGCTATAATAAACACAAGTCAACTGAGTTACTTAACAAATCAAGACCTGATATCGCTAGAATTGTAGCTGTCATCATGGGCCCTTGATCAGTTGGAGAACATGCGGCTAGGCTAAATATCCTTCACCACTTCTTTTGTAGAAGCTGCAAGGATACTAATGGGAGAGAATCTCTGTATCACTTCCGGCCCTAACAAGGATCAGGCTGCCTATGTTTGGCAAACCCTTCTCCGAGGATCTCAGCGAGATTGAAGAAATAAAGATTGGAAACCTCTTTCTTTATTTAAACTCCACGGGTTGGATTTAGCTGCATACAATTACAACCAATAACATCCTTCTTAAACAGGTTAGCTCGAGTTTGTGGTATCAAAACGGCGTACTTCTCTAAACCACCACTCTACCTACCTACCTACCTTGCTGGAACCTGGGAGCGTTCAGGTTTCTAGCTTAATCTTAAGGCCTTTTCCTTATAGCTACAAGGATATTCAACTTTACTTGAATAATGTATCTACCTAATTAAAAAAAAAAAAACAATTTCAATCGTGATCCGCTTACATCCATGACAGAAGGCTAATACAAGTGTTTATTTGATTTGAGAACACCATCCTTATTGCCTTCGCGTTGAGTTTTGCGATAGTTTATGTCCTTGGAAATATATTTCAATTTGTATCTCTGCGTATATCTACATACTGTACTGTACCATTCCTTCTAATAAATTATTGTATTTTTTTTAACACATAAACCTAGTTTATTTCCTAACAAGACTGTATAGTTTCTTCATTTTATTTTTCAGGTGAAAAGCCCTATACCTGCCAATGGCCCGAATGTGAATGGCGATTCGCCCGTTCCGATGAATTAACCCGCCATTATCGCAAGCACACCGGAGCGAAACCATTCAAGTGCATTGTATGCGAGAGAAGTTTTGCCAGAAGTGATCATTTAGCATTGCACATGAAGCGCCATCTACCGAAAAATAAATGATCCGCCTCATCGGGCAGTATTGTCACAAATGCTTATCCAAACTAAGAAAAATAAAAATTACAAATCCAACAGCAAGCAAAACATCCAAAGGACTTTAGTATTTAAGCACTAAAAAAAAAACTACTATTAAAACGTAAATATTAAAAAAAACAAAAGAAAATAATTAAGTTCTCTCTCAGCAGTTAAGGTTGTTATTTTATTTTTATATTATGTAAGTTTCCTGTGTGAATTTTTCGTAAGTCAAAACGAACAGAAGTCGGTTTTTTTTTTTTTTTTTTTTTGTTTAATTCGCTAAAATGTTTAAATTTTTACAAATAAATAAAAATAATTAAACTTAAATGTGCTGGCACATTTGGAATAAATAATAGCAGTTCAAAGTCTCTGGCCTGCTCCTCACTGAATATTTATTTATTCTTTTTTTTTGTATTACATTTTAATGGAAACTAATAATTTATTCCACCTACACGGGGACGAATTGACACATTCTCGCGCGCTCTGTCATTATTTGCATGTAGCATTTATTTATTTTTTCCTCATTTGTTAATGATAATCTAAAAAATATGTTAAGCACTTGTTTGTGATCAAGACAAATGGTATAGCTACTATGAATTGCTTTTGATGATATTTTCCAATTTACAGGGGGCAGAATGAAACAGTGTTTTTCAGCTACCCAAAGCGTGGCTAATTAATGGATATTAGTTTAAGAAAATAATTACAAAATGACACTGGGGGATAGATAGCGATCAAAAATTTAACTGAGATTAATGGGAATTATGGAATAAAAAAAAAACAACGCACACGGACAGACAAATGTATCTGCAAGTAGTTTGTAATTAATTTGAATGCAATGCATCCGAGTTAAAAGCATTTTATGGTTACATCGCCTCGGATGTCGTCAAAAATAAATGATGCCCGAGTGTAAAAGGCTGTTTGTTTGAGTTTTTCAACTTCTTTCTTTTTTTTTTTTTTGCCTGGCGTTCCTTGATGTCGCGTCTGTGAAATAATTTAAATATTTAGTGAGACATAATTGCGTCATCTGACATTTGTTGTTAATGTCTGGCATTAGAAAAGATTATAATGTTCAAACTCGTGTGTAATTATGAGTAATGTGGTATGGAAATTCGTATGTAATTGCAAGAATGGAATGCAGTTAGAAGGAGTAGAGGGCACTCGACTTGTGGTGGGAATGATGAAGAGATATCGCAAATAGATTCGCTTATTCACATGAACTTAGAAAAAGTAGAATGTCCTTATTTAAGAGTCGAGTTGACATATATTTCTGCAGACCTAAAATGGTAAAATTCTAGTACAGTTGAAGCTACTCTAAAAAATAAATAAATAGTAGGCCGTAAGCAGCCCATAGAGGACCAAGGCCTAGCTTCTCACAACTGTACGTATTGTGGTGCGTGGTATACATTTCTGTACGTACAGAAGGGACCTACAGTTTTATGCCGTATCCGAAGGGCAGGGGGGTTTTTGAGAAGCTTTCTCATGACAGTAAATACTCTTGGATGTTTGTCAGACGCTCGCAAGAGGTGGGGCCGTGAAAAAAACTTTGGTGGTATTTTCCTGGATTCGAACTCGGAACCCCTTGCGCAGTAGTCCAACCCACTAACCACTGAGCCACGGCACCCACTCTGAAGTTGAAGCTACTCTGCCGCATTTAACTTACCACATGCCCCGCGCTCCCCGCGCTCAAAACCGGGGCCTTGTTTTCCAACTCCTGTGCGATGGCTCATTCAGTGAAATGTTACCTACTCACCTCTCAACTATATCTATTCTATTCTTAGAGTATTACAAGTAAGAATTCGCTCAGAAAACACCTAGTGCGCTCAAATATAAAAATTACTGTGAATCATAACCGAATGCTAAAGCTTCAAACAATTCTCTCTGAATATAGTTTGGACACTTCTCGTCAAAAGTATATAAGAGTTAAAAATAGACCGGTTGGAGTAAAAACATTGCAGTGAAGGGCCCTTCATGGCATAAAACTTCAACTAAAAAATTGAATTTAGTGGAGATTTTTAACTCACTCTCCATTTCTCGTTCAGACTTTTAAAATAAGCCACAGAAAATCTAGCTTTTCCCTCAAATAATGTAAAAAATACATAGAAGGCTCTCCTCTACAATGATTTAGGAACCACATTCCGTGGCAAGCAAGTCTTTCTGGAATGCATCAAGTTCGTAATTTACTACTTAAAAATTTGGGAATCACCCAGGGTTCCATTTTGTCTCCAACATTCTTCCCCACTTTTGTAAATGCTCTATTCCTTCCAATCCAATCCACAAAAGGTAATCCTAAATTTTTCCAAAACTTCTACTTTATCTTAGAAAAAACAAATTAGTGCCGTAGCATGTAAGGACCATGTTATAGTATACATAGTTTTTCTTTGCCGCAAGGCAGTCGTTTAAGGTTTTCACACTTCCGCTAGTCCTTTCTAATACTAGATTTTTATGGTGAATAGTTGGTAAGAGTATTTTTCTCAGAATACGGCCGCATAAATAAGACAAAACAGCTCCTTTTTCTTCAGGAGTTTTAGTCAGAATTACAACTCGATGACGCTTCTAAAGAAAATTTACTTAAACTAGTGCAAACCATAGCCTTGTTTTATTGGAAAGTGTATAGCCAGCTCTCAACAAAACGTCCATACTCACTTCCCATTTATACTTTCAAAATGACATTTGAATCATAGATGGCGCTGATTCAGATTGTAGACAACAACCATTAACGAATAAATCAGCACAAAACAATTAATGGCTTTTGTCTACAATCAAAGTCAGAGCCATCTGTGATGCTTCCTATGTACTTTATGTTCACTTTTGGTTACTGACTAAATTATCTTCACTTTCCGTTTTGTTTTTGCTTTGTGTGGACAAATTTACTGACACTTTTCAATAAAACACGGCCTATAAATCATCCTGTCAAAAGCCTATTTCCAACAAACTCGATAACGAGTAACTCGTCATCGTAATGTGAGGATTTGACATTAACGCTCTCGTAATTGAGTATTCCGAGTCACCAAGCAACAAGCGAAAGATCATAGATATGAGAACATGGGTCTTATTTACTTACAAGTCATCTATTGCAGTTATTCGGGAATAGTAAATATTACACACTCAAAATGCGATTCCAATTAACGCAAAGTATGTAAAGGGTTGAAAATAAAACTGGGGACCAATGCATGCATGCTCCAACTTGGTGCCTACAAATTTGCTAGATTTAACTACAGTAGACTCTAGTTGAATTCGAAATTGATCTTAGAATGAAATGAGTCTTAAAATGTGTTTCGTACTAAGAAGGGCCTTACATTTTCATCCCGGAAATAAGTTTGTATGTTGAAGGAGTACACAATGTGAGCTGCTTGCTTGCAGCTCTCTTAAGAACCTCTTGCTCAAGAAAGATTCAAATTCCCGCCGAAATTACTTTTATTTTCAAGGACCTTTTTGCGCTGTAGCAGTAGTTTAGAATTTCGGCGGATTGACTGTTACTTCGTATACTGTGTTCATGCCCCAAAACGTGTGAGTTGGTTCAGAAAGTCAATAAGTATATTTGGGGCATTAATACATATTAGTAAGGAGGCTTTCTACCACACTTTCTACAGCCACTTGTGGACAAATTATTCTAATTTGCATACACGGCACGATACCGCATATCGATTTCCTTGTTTCAACGAAAATGGAGGACTCCTTAGTCCTTGTGTTTAGAAAGAAGTTCTTCTTCTATTCCATTTTCTCACCCTCCACTAGAAAGGGGATGGTGTGAAGAAGAAAGCAACGAAACTGGGACTATTCAAAAGCAAAGGGGCAATCATGATTTTTTCTCCATTTTCTCTCTAATGAAGTAATCTTCAAATTCCAAGGATGAGATCAAAGGATCCTTGTCAATATCCACCTCAACAGTGGTACACTTCAGTCCTAAGCCAAGTCTGTGGAGAGATACCATTGAGCCAGTTCGACTTAAGCAAGCACACCTCATGAGTTAGACAAAAAAGACAGATAAGCTGCCATTATATTTTTCTAAAATGGTAATCACCTTTACGGTCTTACGGTTTTCAAGTCAAGCTTTGTTTTAAAGTGTCTTTGGTAATATATGCAGAATGCTCAAGCCATTCACATCTCAATCTAGATTATCTAATCTTCAAAGTGAAAACTTGTCTTTTCTGCTTTTTTTTTCCCATTTAATTCTGCGAAAAATCTCCACCATTATCTAGCTGCATAATACTTACTCTGTTGCAATACCAGTCTGCCAGCCATATCTCTATCTAAGTCAATAATATGCCTCATCTTATCAATGACCGATCAATTAAACGACTCACGGCTAGGCGCACACACATATTAATTGAACATTAATGCCTCTTAGCACGATATCTAACTACTTTCCTGTGAACCACTAGAGATGCAATTTCTCAAGCTAAGAATGTTATTCATTAGAAATTATAAAAAAAAATATATTTTACATACATACAGCTCAGCTCACAAGCGCCAATAAATCAACTTACTGCGTCCGATCGAATCAAGCTCAAGTTGCCGCCAACCCCAACATTTGTTCGCCTTCACTTTATTATCAATCAAATTGGCGCACAATTATTGCTCTTGATATTGACCTTACATTGAAATTGCCAGAGCAATCAAATCCAAAGTATCTGTGAAATATACGAGTTTATAAAAATTCACTCCATTATCTCTACCTCGTCCAGAGAGTGACAAATGACTTGATGGTGGTGGCGTTGCCAGCTTGGCAACATTGATTTTATAACTTCTCACCACAAGCACTCAATTTAATTGCTGCATGCGGGTGCACTATGCAACAATTATGAGCTTTATACAAAATAAAAATAAAAATAAAAATACAAATCTCTCCCTCCCAGACCAATTACCAGCGACTGCATCTGCGTGGCTATGACTGTATCTATTGAGCTGTGGTAAATTGAAATCTGTAAGATTTAATTAATTAAGCATTATCAGACTGATGCCGGGCTAGTGCAGCAACTCTATATACAGATAAATAAAAAGTACAGCTAGCTAATTGCATGTCAAACAGGTAATCATTTATCATATTCATTACCTCGCCGGTTTAAGAAAAAAAAAATAGTAATAATCGGAAAATTTACCGGGGGCAGAGCAAGAGGCAGGAGACACACTGAATTATGCATACGATTTTATTTTTTTTTCTTTTAACATGAAAAATTATTAATAAACAATTGTTTATGAGAACTCGAAACTATTTATTCAAAGAAAAAAAAAATCAATATAAATTTAGATTTAGAAAATTACGTCAACTGAGTACTGTATACCCGCTTTATAATAAAACAAAATCATATTTAAAAATTAGAATTAAATCAGCACGTTAAATTGGCTCATAAATTGAGTGGTGGTTTAATAAAAAAAAAAAAAATACTATAAATCGTAAACTTTATTTATTTGTAAAGAAAGTAATAAAAAAATGCATACATACTTAATTGTAAATATAAAGTAGAATTTAAGAATTAGAGAAAAAAAATAGAAAAACTAAACTATGATTGTAATGAGAATAATTTGAATGTAAGCAAACAGCAAATTATCGTCGTGTTCTTTGATGCCATTACTTTGTAACTTAAATAGTAAATTTTGTTTTATTTGTATAGTTTTTTTTCTTTTTTTGATTATGTGTGAAGAATTTTTGTTTGAATTTTAAAGAGAGAAACACACTTGTACTTTTTAAGTTTTGTTATTTTTTTTTCCTGTTTTTTTCGTTTTGTGTAATTATATTTTTTAAGGTACCTACATTAAATATAAATTTATTTGTATATTGTGTTAGTTTTAATGAAATCAATTTTTTTTTTTAAAGAATTAAAGCGAAAAGTTTTTTTCTTTTTTGTGCAACAATTTTAATGAAAATGTAATTTTATTTTATTTATTTGGACATAAAACTATCAAAGGTCCTCCGAGTTTCGTAAGTATTTTGGAGAGGAAGATATTGTGGCGGAATGTTCAGTGATATCGTTCACTGGACGAAGAAGTGAGCCTGCCCAAAAAAGTTGTACAACTTCCACTGAAGAACATATGTATAATATAGGGCAAGTATTGATTCGTGCAATTATTCGAACTCGAGATGTTACTCAATTCTGACATTACGATGATAGAGAAGCTCAAAACAGTAGGCCTTCTAATTCTGTATGTCCGTCTGTTTGGGTCTGTGTGAAAATCCCTAGAGATGAAATTAAAATTTTTGGCTTAGCCCTTTTATCTCAAAAACGGTTCTAATGATTTTGACCAGATCTCATATTCGATTTTGACTAGGAAATTCAGAAGACCATAAAATTTCATACCAAAATTGTTGACAACAGTACTTAATATAGAATTTTTTTTAGCCAATATTTCGTTTAAATTTGATATTTGAACTACTTTTTTGAAGTGCTACAAAATGACATACCTACCACGTTTTTGACCTAAGTTGGTAATAACGGTACTATATTTATAGCCAGCTCAAAACTTGATATTACACATATATAGATCGTTAAGTTTATGGTGCAAAACCCAGTCATGAACTTTACTGATTTGATTCTTCGTATTCCAAGCCCGCAGTCAAAGCAGAAATATTTATAGTATCGGGCTTTTTCTATTAGTGTTGTCTTTAATTTTGTGCTGACAATTCCCTAACGACATACATATTTGGTTAACAATTACTATCAAAGTGACAATATTGTTTTCCTAAGACGACCTAGTACATATTTCATTATTCACCTCACCGGCAAACAAGTTAGTGTAAAATCCCACAGAACACTAGCTATTCCTAGAAAACCCGCAGCTATAAATAGTCAGTACTAGAAAGATATCACTGGAGAAAGACACCTGCTCAAGAAATAAGATAATTAATTAAAAAGAAACTTAATTCTATGAAAAATAAATGTTAAACTGATTCTGAGGTACTTTGAAATCATTGTCAATCTACTCTATACCATACGACACGGGAGTGGGAGAACATGACCCATGTTTTGAGATAAAAGAGTTCAAACCCTTCTTGTATTGGGTGATTCATTTAGACTAGGCTAGATCATGTCCGGGAAGTCAAGCAGCTGGCAGTTGGCTACAAACCCGGAGCGCAGGCTCTTCGAAATGGCGAAGGCAACCTAGTTATGGACGCGTAGGGAATTGTTGATGTGCTTAAGCAACTCTTTCAGCAGTAAATAGAGAGAGTGATAGGGCAAGTAGATAACCCACGTCCAGTCAATGAAGAACCAACGCCCTCACCCAGTATTGAAGAAGTTAATGTAGCCATCGAAAAAATTAAGAACAACCACCACCTTTTCATCGACTTTAAGGCCGCCTATCACAGTATTCATCATCTTGAGCTCTACCAGGCGATGGCCCAATTCGGGATACCGACAAAACTTATCCAGATGTGCCGCGTAACGCTGGTAAATACGCGATACTCTGTTCAACTTGAAGCTAGTCCAAAAGTGCATCGGACTCAAGAAGATCCGCTGTCATGTGATTTCTTCAATATCGTGTTGGAGCGAATAGTTCGCAGATGTTAACATGGAAGGCACCATCTTTCACAAATCCGTCCAACTGCTGGGACATTGACATCATCGAAACATCCCCGCAAGCTGTTATAGAGGCGTTTACGGTAATTGATGAGCAGGCGAAACGACTTGGTCTTGAAGTGAACGAGAAGAAGACGAGTCATATGTTATCAACAAACAAAAATTTATCTATCCAAAACATTGGGCAGAACGTCACTGTTGATAAGGAGTTCACCTGCCTCGAAACAAATATTAATCCTTCGAATGACACGTTTGTAGAAATCCGACGAAGTGGTTTGGCAAAACAACAGGGTTCAAAGCTCATAACTCGACTGACTAAAATAATGCTCTATAGAACGCTCATCTTACCAGTCCTGTTGTATGGAGCAGAGTACTGGACGATAAGTAAGAAAGCTGACCAAATGTTGGGCATCATCGTGCAAAAATACTTCGTCGGATATTAGGGCCCTTATGCGAGATGGGTGAATGGCGGAAAGGATACAACCGCGAAAAGCAAAGATACGCAGACTACATTCACTCGGCCTCATCGAGCGTATGCAGAACAATGCTTCAGGCAAGAGGATCGTCGGATCCCTGCACCCAGGTTCAAGACGGAGAAGAAGCCCGAACCTCTGTAACAAAGACCGCGGATGCCAGAAAACTTGGTCTTCGCAACTCAAAGCCGAGTGCCCGAGATAACAGATGATAGAAGACAGCCGTGTCTCAGGCAGAGACTTTCTACTGAGCTCCTGCAAATGAAGGAGAATGATGATGGCAATGAGAAGACTGTCAAAAAAGCAAGAACAGACTCGATAGCTAAACCAAAACAAGTTTACTTAATTGAATTGTGCAAACACAATAGAAAGCAATTTTAAGTGAGCTTCCACAGCTTCTTTGTTAGGCTACAATTGAAGAACTTGCATGGAAAAAGTAAGAAAAAATACCTTTACGGAGGCGACGCAAGAGTATGTGTGGACACAATCTACTGCCCGCAATCTCTACTTAGACACTTGTTCTACACACCACGTTTCTTTGGGAGACTCCTTGCTTTTCTACTAAGCAGCATACAACAGGTCTTAAAAAATAGTACAAAATATGTTAATCATCACAAAAAGTAAAAAAAAAATTAAAACTAAATCCAAATAAAGTTCGCACGCCAACTCTTTCGATTATCTCTCAACGAAGATTGACATCAGCGCGCAGTCGCATTTTTTTTATCTGACCAACTTCTTCAAATTCCAAAAGCTCTAACCATTGTTATTCAGTACAGCTAAAGTGTTCTATAGAAAATCAATCCATTCAATCTTAATTAATCTCCGGAGACATAGTGTTTCCATCTCACAAGGCACATAAATCAATCAACAATATGAAACAGAGAGATAGAGCGAGCAAAAACAACAGCACCATCGAACAGTATAAATTACTACACGTCTTAGATTATTATTTATCGATTAGAATTAATTTAAACAATCAAACTCAATCAGATATCGGCACCGAAATGCAATGAACTTTTCCGATTTGACTTTGAACCCAACAAAGAATAGGTAGAACATTTTTTTTTTTTAAACTTCTAACCGTGGTCAGCTGCAGCAGCCGTGCGGCGCTTAGATCGATGCGGTGGCTGGCTATTCTTACTACAGTTGCAATTGCCTGTATTAAGCTGCTTAAGCTGTCATTGAACAGATATCAGAACAATAGCGCCACTCGTTGTACAGCAGCTCCGGCCAGATGGCTGTCCAATCGCTGTTGCCACCATGCCAATCCACGGGCATGGGTTGTTTCTCTTTATAAAAAGCGGCAGCGGGTGGCAGTGGTGGTGGTGGCGATAGCAGTAATGGACGTTATTTAAAGAAACATTGAATTTCCTTTGGGGCACATTCAATCATAACACGCTAATCGTCGCACGGCCGTAATTCCATAAGTAATTATATTTTGTGATTGTTTATTAAAAAAAAAAAAACAATTGCAAACACAAGGGCTGCTGGTGTCAACACAAACAAGCATATTCTTAGATACTGTCCGTCATCGTCCATGCAATTGTTCACAGCGGGGGGGTTTCGCCACCATCCGCCTACCACACCGTGTGCGCAATCACCCGATGGGCCCGATGCAATTTGTTTTGCGAAGCATTTATTTGCTTTTAATTCGCAGTTGTCAGTAAGCCACTTGATTATTGTTCTCCAGCTGCAGTTAAACGATATCCGGGGCCATGTTTTGCACACTGTGGCCAGATTGATGGCGTAATTACGGGTTTTCGAAATCTCAGAGCGCTCGCAAAAATATTCTCTCCCCCTTCGAATGCTGCAGGCGTGCGAACTCTTGACTCAGAAAATATCAATAAGACACGAATTTTCGGACAAATTGATTTAAATTTACTAAAAATGGGCGTGGGAATAGTGACGGCTTCGAGATAAAGCTGGCATTTGCGTGTGGCTAAAATAATTCATTTGTAATAGTTAGACTACAGTTTCTGATGGATATCGCTAAGTAACGAGGCCGAAAGTTATGAATTTTTGAATGCACATGAAATGTTGTGCTCGCGATATGTTTTGGTACTTGGTGTTTGCTTTACGATATGCGATCTCAAAGTGACCCTAATGGCAGAGAAATAAAATGTTGCTTCCAGCTATGCGAGTTGAATTTATTACGTGATTTTGTAGCCTTTAGCTGAAGTATGAGGACTTTTTGAAAATGGAAAGTAAAATCGAAGAGTAACCATTCCTTTCTTAGGATTGAAAGAAGGATTTTGAAACCAGGCATAGGCGACACAAAGAGTGCTGATTCTACGTTAACATAATTAGATTATTTGTCCAGATTGTGCTTTCCCGATTTGCTGCACACGTTTAATTCTGCGAGGGGGCCTTCAGCCTTATATATTCGGCTCGTTCGTACTACCAGCTATCAGCAGCTGTCTTCATTGGTCCTTCATGATAGTAGCCACTGTTTCACTTACTACTTCTGGTATCCTAAGCACCAGTCCGATGATGTTCTCTGGGGTAACGTTCACACCCAGACTGTTCGCCGATTGGTTACGTCATTCAAGGTATTGTGGACAGTGGAACCTTATGTGCTCCGCGTTTTCTATTACTTTGGACAATAAGGGTAGTCTTTATGCCCAAACCTATGGAGGTATGCTCTGAAACATCCCTGACTAGTAAGCATCTGCGTGGGGTATAAATTCAGCTCATCATGTTTCCTATTGATCCAAAGGTCGATATTGGGGATTAATCTTTGCGTCCATCTACCTTGGTCAGAAGAGTTCCGTCCATCTTGTCATTCCTCTAAGGTTCTTCTCCGTTGTAATTCATGATCCCTTCGCCTCGTGGCTGTGGGCAATGTTGTTCTGTTGGCACGATATTTCCATCTGTCCACCTAAGGCTTGTAGCGATTGGTATACCTTAAGTGCCTTTGTTCGGTATAATGAGTGAGGTTGTTCCTGTTTTGACGAGTTCATCGGCCTTACACTTCCCTGGAATACCCTAATGCCCCGGCACCCAACTTAAGTGAATGGTGAACTGCTCTGCCATCTCCGCAATGGTGACGAGAAAGTTCTTGTCAAAGCTTGGCATGGGGTGGTATAATCAGTATTTTCGAAAGAGACTCAGAAGTTATTCAGAGTAGAAGCATGGCCGTAATTTTTTTTTTAATATATGCAGTGCTGCAGATGGTGAAGGGCGTGTTGTGCTCCCCTTATGGACATACAGGCCAAGCGCTGAACCTTACTTAGGAGATTACAATTTACTGCTTTCTCCATCCAGCGCTGTCCATCAGACATAAGTGAGCATCGGTTTAATGACCAAGATATAAAGCTATCCAGCTAATAGTAGAGTTCCGAGTCAGTCATCATCAACACAGAAGTCAATATTGCGAAGCTTATGTGCTGCTGCTTGCACTTGCATATTGCTAAAGTTGTCCAGATATCCAGTATACATGTACAAGAATTAATGGATCTACTACACTGCCGCACAAAATTGGCTCTATTGTGATTCCCTCATTATATGAGCTATTTTTTTTTTTTATTTCAAAATAGAAAGCAGTCAGTGACATAGTACAGATACTTACAATCAAAACACACTCATAACCAATTGCGAATCCTTCAAAAATCCTCACCATGCATTCCCAATATTCATGTACAAGTATCAAAACATTCCCCAATGTATGACAACATGTCCAAATGAGTTACTTATTCATCCAACCAACCACTGTATGCAATATCTCTCTGTCACACAGGTCATGTGAAATATCTAGACTCCAGAGTCGGTCAGCTTTAACCCGAAACCTAAATTCCATACAATATCGTTTCTCAACAGAACAACCATAATGTACCAACATCCCACCCACACTCCATGTGTTCTGATGTGTTGCAGCCAAACCAAATACAAGACATACCTACATATGTACATATGTACCCTCTCCCTGTGTCCAAATCCGTTTGTAAACTGCATCATTAGAACTGACCAGTTGACAGCTATTACTCATTGTAGATCTACTGGCCACGATATGAAAAACCACCATGGTGCCCATTGAGCACCGTTTATCCCGCAATAATAATTACGATCCAAAATAAGCTGTATAAACAGTAACCTCCAACAGCCACCACGAGCACTAGCACCACACCACAACCAGTACAACACAACAAAAGAAGCAGTTCTCCGTTGTTTTTCAAGGCCTACCGGTTCGATCTGCGAGACTGTCTCTCTGTTCTATTGCATAGCATGAGTGTAATAACAGTCCCAGCCCCAGCCCCAGCCCCAGCCCGGTCCGGTGTATGATTTGTTAGCTGGCGCGCATGCGCAATCTCATTTTAAAAATAATTGTATCTACTCCGGAATGGTGATCACCCACACCGGACATCGGTCTTGAAATCTGAACTACAGATCGCGTCGCGTTGCGTCGCCGCGCCGCGCCGTTCTCAGTAGGGCTTGCAGTAACTCAACTCACAATATCTGACTAATCCGCTGGTCCAAGGATGCCGTTGGTGGTGGTGAATTAATTTGTTCTCTGCCAAACTGCTATGCAATATGGTATGTGTTTGTGTGCGCCCGAGTGTTTGCTCGCACATTAAGGTCAAGATATTAATAAAATTTCACTCGAATTAAGTAATTAAAATGGATGTGTATCCCAGGAGGTGGTATGCACACACAAGGGCGCCATTGAAACTAGGAGAAAGTTCAAAAACGCACTGCTGCAACTGATTTACTGGATTACTAGTAATTAAGATACTTTGCAAAGGATGCATAAATTGTTTTGAAATATGATATCGTTCTGACAGCTGAGAAAACGCTCTATATTACGTTATGAATATGGAGAGACTAGTTTTATAAATTAATTTAAATGAATACTATCAACAAAGTAATATGTGGTCTGTGTGGGAATGTTTAATTGATGTGTATTATTCGGCTGTTGCATACCAATGAGGTGCTTGCCTATGAAATATGAGGAGAGTAAAGTTGAGAAGGGCAATAATAATCAATTATGTCCACACACGTGGAGTACATGTTAGGTAGCTGCCAGCGATATGATTTTCCATGAGATTTTTCTCACTGGAATAGCCTTCAGATACATTAGTTGAGTAACTTATCCTTTGTAGAAGTAAACTAAGAATTCTTTTCGATCCCCCGCCACCGATTTAAACTCATCATCCCAAGGGAAAGAGTGTAGATATTGGTATGGTATGGTATGAAGGATGCACACCAAAGGGGTGCTTGCACGGGGGCCTATTGGCCCTTTGTGATTCCCTGTCATCATCGTGGTTACCATATTCTTGGTAGTAGTTCGGTTGGTCTTGTGTAAATCATGTTCCCGAGCGGGAACCAAGTCGTCCAGTTCTCCGAAAAATCTGTGTTCCATGTAGAGGAAGCCACGAGTTTAGAGGTTGGGGCAGTCATATAGCAAGTGTTTGACTGTTTCAATTTCTTCTGTATTATTACAGCTCCTGCAATAGTCTGGTGAGCTGATACCTGATCTGGCGGCAATTACACCTTTCCTTTTTTGTTCAAGGATAGGAGGCTCTTGGTCCTTTTATCGTCCAACTTTAGCCATAAGCTGCGAGACATGATGCAGTTGCCTCTGGTCGCCCAGGATGTGTCGATGTTGAATCTATCTATATGTGTTTTGGCAATTCGATCTTCAAGAATTATGGCTGGAACAAAATTAAGGAATCTCTCATAGACTGATTGTATTCGCGATGTGATGGAAAAGACTTTTGGAAGCAGTATAAAACAATGAAACCCAATCTCTTTTACGAAGAGAGCGAAGGAATTTTTATGAGAAAGACAGCTATTAACACTGCAGGAAGCTCCCCAGACTCCATTTATTAGAGCTTAATAGACATGATGTGACTGATAAGGTAGTATGGTTCTATGTTGAGGAAGAATACATTATCATGGAAGAAGAAGACGTGCTGGGAGAGCTTGAAGATCTAGAGATGGTTTGATGCTAACTGCAGAAGCACAAAGTAGAAGTACAATACTGCTCCAATCGAAAGTGCGAAGCCACTTAAGCTCCGTCTAAGATCAAATTGCAAATATGGAATTTATAACACTGATGAGGATTTCAGTGTAACTCTTTGCTTAAGCCCGTGGTGGGAGTTCATGCTTTATGGACATCACCTTAAGGCAAGAGACCACACCGCTGCTTCCTAACTCAGAGCTACCTGAGCATACTTTCTAACAAGTCTGGGGCGACATGATTCACTTGAGTTTAATCTAGCGCCTGTCTGACAGTTTTCCAACTTACAATGTTAACAGCCCCTTGTCCAGGCCAGGAATGTGTCTAAGTCATACTCTTTATAGTCTAGCGATGTTTCGATGATTATCGTAACCAACTCGTATAGTGCGGCCGATCCTTCCTATAGAGTGGGTGAGACGTCCCTTTGATTCATTTTTGGAGTAAATGTGAAAGCGGGTAATATCTTTCGAAAGTTTCAAGTAGGGAAGATGTTAGACTCAGTTATCTAAATTCTTTTGCAGTGGTGTGAGTGGCCTTAAACGCTTTGGGAATAAAGATAAAGGCACTTCTATCCATATATGCATAGGTACAGCTTAGGCTACCTTTAAAAATCTCTATGAGCTCTATTTTCAGCATCATTGAGAATTGTAACAATGGCCCAAGCTACTTTCT
Source organism: Chalcosyrphus nemorum (assembly GCA_949716465.1). NCBI lineage: Eukaryota > Metazoa > Arthropoda > Insecta > Diptera > Syrphidae > Chalcosyrphus > Chalcosyrphus nemorum. The sequence continues at coordinate 28,881,069 of OX454334.1, forward strand.
TTTTATCTTCAACATCATTAAACCGCTGGTGCTCCCTATGAAGCATTAGATGACTACCATTCATCATTCCGGTCAGCCAAAAAGGTTTTCCGTCTGCCACCACCAATGCCAACGAAAAGACAGTCAAGAACAGGATATAGCTGCAAATAATGAATATAAATCCAATCGTTGATCATTATCAACACAGCAGTAACAGCTACAAAAACATTAGTAGAAGCAACATCAGGACAGGATCTTCACAGCCTTCTTCCAAATAGGCAAATGATTAAATGTAACGAGGGGTCTACATCATCTTTAGATTTATCGAGATCCATTTAACAGCAGCAGTGGAAGCGTCAGTAACAACAGCAGCTCGTAAGTTGAAGGTAAGAGCAGTACGACCAGAAGGTGTCATCTTCTTTATCAAAAGAAAACTATAAAAGCAAATCCTGTCACTCTGTCAAAAAAAAAAGCAAAAGGTTGTTGAAATACAGAACAAGATACAGGGACCAGTCAACGATAATGCTGTTGAACTAGTAAGTAAAAACCCAACAGCTTTATTTGGAATAGCTAACCCTTGTGAAAGCACCGGCTTGCACACACCCTGGTACGGAAAGCCACAAGAGAGAACAATGCCACGCCAGCCTCCATAGATACCTGTGCCACAATAAGAAAATTATGGCCTTTGACAAAGCAGGAAGCCAGACACTTGAATAGAAAGACATTCCTCTGCGGAACCATATTTTAAAAACAATGCCTGATGAAAAAGAACTTTGCAGAGCCTGCAGAAACGAGTAACGAGGTAGCTCTTGCAAACCATATCCGCTTCCCAGGCCGCTATTCAAGAACACTGTCTTGAGCAACTTCGAGGAGCTTTCTAGACTACCAGAGAAAATCATCAGGGTGATTTTTATGCAGAGGCGAAGTAAGTAATCAAGTACAAAGGGCCAATACTTAAAAGAGTTTGGCACAAAGTGCGCACCCTTTTCAACCCTCCAAACAAAACTAACCAAAAACTATCTTAAAATTGGATTCCAGTCTTACTACCTCTTACCAAATGGGTCTCCTGAATCAGTCCAAGCACCATTCAAACTTAAACTTAACAAAAATACATTTCCCTTCGACGAAAAAGGTCAGCAACATCTGTTCCAAATGGTTACTCTGAAAAGGAAATGCCACAACCTACGCGTGTTCAATACATACAAGTACATCCTGATGCGGTAACTAACGACACAACAGGAAGCCTGTGTAGCTGGCAACAGCATCACGACAAAGGTACAACGATACAAGAAATGCCAGTAACCCACTGCCCAGACTGTAAGCGAAAATTGTTCGCAATCAAGGCCTTGACATACAATGCCCTTTCCAGGTCCTCTCTCTTGCGCTAATTAGCTACTTCACCAAGCTCACATGGTATCGACTTGGGCCTCCACTTCATTGGTGATCAATAAAAATAGCTGAACAAGCATAAGGTCCACGTATAATACTACGGTTAACGCTAATAGGACGAGTTTGCGGGATCAAATGTGGTAGTTAGTGGTAGCAACCAACAGCCATCATCCGTTGTTCGATTCTCTCAAAGGTCAGGACTTTTGTGCGCTTACGAGATGTGTACCAAACTGAATCATAGATGCGGAGAGCTAAGAGTATATACCGTAGGCGATTACGTAGGCTTACTGCTACTAGCTATGAATGCAGCAGCAGCCATACGCGATATTTCGTGACTTTAGTTGGCTAAATCCAAAGATTTTCCAGCATCGCCGGCTAGGAATAGATCGTGCGGCAGCTATACAATGTTCCTCCGCCACGGCGCGCATTTGCCGTTGTTGTTAGCTTGGAAGACATTTATATTGATCGGGTATAAAGCAGGCAGAGATCATTAGTTAGGCGGTCCATTAACTGTAATGAGTAAGTGCACGTGTTTGTTTTGTTTTTCTCAAGTTTGGAAGCAGCAGAGGATAAATGTACGCATGTTGATCGTATGAAAAGGATTTTGAGTTGCTGAGTAACCATTCATATCATACGTCGTTATCGTTTGGTTAAATAGAAATGTGAGTCACATAATACTATTCGTATGATCGAATAATACAATGGAAACTGGACCACTTGTGTGTACATAGAGGAGAATAGAGTTTCCTATTAGATCATTTACTCCTTTCAAATCCTTGGGTACTTGCCGAAATGTTCTTAAATAGACTCAAACAGGGAAAATATAGCCATCGAATAGGGAGAAAACATAGAAGCATATTGCTCCAAAGGAACCCCTGAAGGTGAGGTGATCTCTTTGTGTTATCGTTCTAAATAAAGCCATACAGCAGCTCGAACTGAGTTAAAATCCTATGGGGGCCCTAAACCCTTGATAATGGAGTAAGATCTGTCAATTCTTAGAAAACTGAACTATTTGGATGAATGAATATTAAAAGGCGATATAACCTTCTACTCCTCTTCTTGTATGGCGCTACAGTTCGGGGTGAACCTGGGCCTCAACCAATAAGCCTCTCCACTTAGCTCGGTCTTTAGCTAATTGCCTCCAGTTGCGCAATTCAAGTTGGTCGAGGTCCCCTTCAACTTGCACTTGCCACCTGTGGCGAGGAGGCCCTCTACAGCGTAGTCCCTTCCATGCCTGATCCACAGCCGGGATCAAAAACCGAAAGCATACAATCTGACATCTTCTCCAAATGGCTAAGGTTCTTGAGTTCCAAACGACTTTCAGACCACTGCACTGCTTTTCAACTGGAGATCTTGGCAGTGACAACAGCTGACAGTGAGTCTGCTATCTATCACTGCAACTATCACAATACCAAGTTATCGCCTACTTAATCGATAGCCAACTTCATTTGTATGCATCCTGAATGTGTATTCAGGCTTGAAGCCTGAACTTTAGATGAAATTCACAAGAAAACTATGGCGGGTCATAATATAGGTATGGTAGCATATGAAGAAACTATGTATACCCGTTAGAAGGAGAACTTTGCAGTGGCTATGGCGGCGAGATACTTCTAAAGAACGCCAAACACTTCATACTCTTGAAACAAAGTCCTCGTTAAATATGTACTCCTTTCAAACCATTGAGAACTCTTTAAAGTACAAGACATAACCCTGGTCTCAAATTGGTTAATATAGTTTTGATTCTTGAACGGATTTAAATGGGCCAGTGACTACCTCTTCCCCTATGGGTGATAGAATATGTTAACACAACACTGACCGGATTGTTCCAGGAGACGTTCGTCCTGCCAATCATTGCCTTATTTGTTGCTTCATAGGAACGAACCGAGCCGGTGATGTGCTATTTTTTTCTAGACGGGTTTTTTAACATGAGGGCTTGCTCTGATTTTTGGATTTTTAATTCGAGGTTTGTTACTCCTGCGGTCATTCGAAGCGTCTTCATCTCAGCTGCTATTTAATAGCCCTCGTACTTTGTGTTGTATACTTTCAGCATAACGGTCTACATGTGAATTGCGATGTAGAGCCGCAAATGTAAGGGAAATTTTCCCGTCATAGAAGATAGCATAGAAGAGTCCTGGACCACCTCATTAACCCATGCGATGATTTGTGTTAGCACCCATTGTGGCTTCTTCTTGGGCAGTATACACTGTTCTTTTGGACAAATAAGAGGAGCAAACGTCTTAAAGTAGTTCGCTGGTAGAGAGGAAAAGTGCGCACTAGCTTCGAGTTTAATTCTGAAAATGAGCTCCGCTATCATTCATTTGGAAAACTTTGTTCGTAATTGGAGTCAAGGCTAATAGGTGAAGCTTTTAAATACGCATAAATGCAAAAGCCAGTGAAGGGCTTAGACCTGCATATCATGGAGAATGGCTCGAGAAACGGAGCATTTTAATCAGACCACCCATTCTTAAGTCTCTGTCCGATGAAAGAACAGCAGCGACCGCCTTTATCAAGGTACAAATCAGAAGGCAATTGACTTGACCCACTTCTTTTGAAAGCCTATGGTCCAAATGAGAGCTTTTATGATTATTGGTTAGGAGTCCAGCTCCTATAAACATCAGTTATTTCGCTAAATCCTTGAGTTTCAAAATTTTTTTTGTTTTTGGCCTTTAAAGTCTTAAGTCTTAAGAGACTCCAATAGAAAACATAAACATTTGTGCACAACATCCAGTGCTACAGTCGCGTACGCATATATCTTTGTCCTAATGTCCTCACTAATGCTCACTTAAACAACCCATTCACACTGCGAACCACATTAAAACAAATTTCTCCATAACTCCTGACCACCCAAAGTTAACACTTCATCTGCAAACTACATATGTGTATAGATACCACGCCTTATAGGCACTTGCGCCACTTTCAACAAGTGGCACTGTACCTCTCACATCTATTTGCATAAGCTTCGCAATGCGTTGCCCCTCGGACCATTCCGAACGTAATGGCATTTCTAAATCGTTTGACATAGTTCATATGGGGGTACCGTTCCAATCGATCGCCTCTGACATGCTGCCGATTCGGATCCGCCACATAATCAGCGCAGCAAAAGGAAACCGTTGCGGAAAAATATGTCACGCTGATGCATAGGTAGATAGGTGCTCTCCTCCTCGTCTGTTGACTACCATAGGTAGATACTACCTCCCGATGGGGCATTCATCGCTAGGTGCAAATGGGTTGCGAGTATTAATTATTGCTACATCGAATTAAATGGCCAGATCAACGGCTCGACAGTGTCCCACAGTGTGGTTGCTTCCAGTTTGTAGCCTTTCGGGACGACAGCAATTACCGATTAACAGTGAATTATGAGCACATACTCGCGTGGCGTGGCGCTCCGATTTCAAATGGAAAATAGTAGAGACTCACCGTTTGGTGTGTCTCTCTGCGAGCGCCTTCACTGTGTGTTGGCACGCTTGCTCCACATACGGGATTCCATTCCATGCCAAGTTGTGAAATTGATTTCTGATGACTAAGAGACGGAGACTACTAATGGCAGTGGCACTGGTGTCCGATTGCTAGATTGCCCAGTCCACGGTCCGGGGGCACACTTGATTAATAATTGCCAATTTGTACATATGGAATGGGGTAAGGAGGGACGCGGACGATCGATGAACCTCATCTAAGGCTCTGGCAGGGGGTTGGTCCGTATGTAATTTATTTGGGGTCGGTTCCTTTTGTGGATTTGGTTGTGGCATTTTTCGTCCACAGTCAACATTTCAGGGTATGTTTCGGTCCTCCACTTCGGGGCCCCAATCAATATTTGTCAAATAAGTTTCAATCAGTAATTTGTCTACTCACGGGACAGCCAGTGAGTCTGTTTCGCCGCGGATCAGGTTTACTCCGCTGAAAGTGATTTACGTACGGTTCCGATATGAGTGATCGTAATTATTATGTTATACAGTCTCCCCTGGGAAGGGGGACTAATAAAGGGTTCCGACAATATAAATCACCACCAGCTCTCGTGTTCTCTCTCTTGATCGAAAAAAAAAAATACGTGTGATGTGCGGAGAAAACAAACAGAGGATCCTTTACGATATATATGTGCAACTTAGCACTCAAGTCACATCGCGCAGGGAATCACGAATTGTACCATTGTATCGTAGAGGAGGACGCGGTGTTCTCTCCATGATCGCGATGCGGCGTCACCAATAATCGATGGGGTTGTGCCATTCGGCATAATGCACTCACATGTTCGCGAATCGAAATTGTTTAGTAGAATCAAGTTGTTGTTTGTTTTTTTTTTTTTTCGGTTAATTTAAGGGGCAAATGCTGCACAGGAAAGAATTCACTTGTCGGATGTATCGATTTAAGCAAAATTGTATCGTGTATCTTGAGTTTGGAAAGCGCTTTCAACTTCACTCGCTAATAGGACTTAAATGATGGATTATGGACCTATAACTCTGTGCCTATCAAGGATCCACCGTCATTTAACAGTCCATCGAGCGAACTACACCTCATCAGGCCAGACCTCTTAACACTACTTCTTCAAATGCTATGCTCAAGCATCATGCCTAGGTCTTATTCTATTTTTACTAAATCTTGCGCGCTGATAAACATCCAACAACCGTCCGCACTATATACTATTTTATGTATTCTACCTCAAGCTTGTTCCGGTCAGCAGAAAACGCCATTCTCTACAAGTGAGAAGAGTTACTTAGCCGACTTTAGGACCTCAGATAGAAACTAAAGTCCTAACGTGATGTTGCTTAAAAGAATGTTGATGGCTGTAGCAAACTCTCTAGCGATAAAGTACCTCTACCGCTGGCTGGTCCCTTTCCCGGTTGTGGCTTTAACTATATAAAGCAAGACCTGTCTTGCCTGGGAACCATGTCAGCTATAATAGAGGTTGTTTCATATGAATTTGCTTGAATGCTGCTTATATGTTAGTACCGATTGTGCAGATGAGTAGTTAATTCTTATTACCTTCGTGCGTGTATCTGTATTCCCGGCAAAACCGAAGCAGTAAGCTTAAGCTTATCATATTGGCCCACCAATTTTTGGTACTCACTTGCATTTGTTACACCTTTTAAGAAAAACCCTAGACGTGCATTTACGTTTTTTTTTTTGCGCTGGTGGTTGGTAATCTTTAAAAGACGAAACTGAGCTCGGTACTCAGTATCGTTGTGGGATTCTTACCCACTTACCTCTTCTCCCTTCTTGGACAAGTGGAGGATTCATCGTTCATATTCTGGTGCAGATATTACCGAAAACATCCATGCCCCGTAAGCAACAGCGTCAGGCTAAAGTTATCATTGTTGCCATTCTGTAAAGCTTGTGCTTCTTCTTGTCGTGTTCGCTTCATCGTAGGTTAGCCGCCCTTCGTTTCTACTCTCTAAGAAGAATTTTTTTTCTGCAGTTCTTCCGCCTTCGAAGACGCAGACTGTGTGATCTGAGGTTGAGCGGAAAGCGCTACTCACTCTTAATACACCTTGTCGATTTACTTCAAGAAAACGAATGATTCCATCGTATATAAGGTTCCATAGCGTTGATCTCAAGACCGAGTCCTGAGGAACTCCTCAAGTTTAAAATAACTCCTCAGAATATCCCTGATGGTTCTTGGTATACGCACACTTCGAAACTCATCGAAGATGTGCATCCAGCTCGCGGTATTGAACGCGTTTTTAACGTCCAGTGTTATGACGCAACAGTACTGCTTTGCGCCTCCTCTCCATCGTCTTCCTTCTACGAACTTTTTTTTGCTGTATCTGCCACTTCCTTGATGGCATCACCAGTCAATGGTGCCTTTCGAAATCCTTACTGATGTGTTAATAGTCCACCTGCCTCTTCAATTGCTGCTTACAACCTGTTACTGATAATGCATTCTAGCACTTTTTCTGCCGTGTCCGGCTTACAGAGCGGGCGGCAGGATGATAGATCTCCCTTGGGTAATAGCAGAAGCTTCTGTTTCTTTCATTGATCAGGGAAGACTCACTCATTTAGGCAGGCGTTATAAACTTCTACAAACATTTCCATTCAGGTTTTAATCGCCGCTTTCAGGGTAATATCTGGGACCCCATTAAGTCTCTTTTTTTCCCAAACCTGTTGCATGCCTCCAGAATTTCTTATGAGGTTATCATAGGAGTTTGTTGGCCTACTATAAGCGCCTTGTCCTCCAGTGAAATTTAAGGTTGTCTTGGAATTAGGCCTTCGAATGCTTGCTCCAATACATCTTCGGTGGTGGAGTTTGGAGAAATCGTCACTTCTGCTGCTGCGCTGGCACAGTCTCCTTGCACGCTGACATTTAGCGCGTAGCAGTGCGGCATTTTCAGTCCACCAATAGACTGATGGGTAGCGCTTATTCGCTGTCCTTCTTACAAAAGACCATCACACGCCGTTGTGATGGAGCAATAAATTGTACAGACTTCTTGTTAGCTGACCCATCCAGCATAGCATCGGCGATCATAAGGGCGAAAACGACTTCGAGGAATGTATTAGCCTTCCATCCTAATCTGTTGACTGTCCTCCTTAGTGGACTTTGGCGTCCAGGCTGATTATTATTACCTCAAGCCGTTGGCGGGTTGGTTCAATTCATGATAATCTTCAGCAGCTAGTATAGTGTTCAGAATAGTATCATGTAGTGAATGATGAGTTTGCACCGTCACAAGGTTCCATTTCAGCCATTCCGTGCCATCCTTAGGTTCTTGTCATTTTGAAAGTTGAAAATTACTTCAAAATTAGCTAAAGCTTCAACGAATATTTGTAGTAAAATTTAGCTAAGCCTTACTACCTCTTGAAGTACAGCAACTACTTGAATGTTTCAGCAAGAGTAACAGCCACGCGCCACCTCTCCAATCTGTCGCATATGAAAAGAATACCACCAAGCCACAATGTGTGCTGTGCATCCATCGACCTCGTCCTCAAGACCAAACATGGCCAATGGTGCGAATAAACACCAGGAAAACACGAAAAATCAACAAACTACAATGAAGAAGGAAAAAAATAAGACTCCAAAAGTAAGCAAAAATATCCAAGAGAAGGGAAGAAAGGGGCGGACATCGCTGTCTGCTCGCATAATCTGTGATTTACCAACTCCCACAGGTCATACGAGCACATTAATTATATCTGGAGATGTGTGCACCAGGACGAACTTAGCAGTGACCCTCTCTCTTTTATGGCGATAGACACAAGCCAGTCTCCAGACCATCGATGAAGAACGCACCGTGCGCGCCGTCATTCACCATAGCCGCTGCCGCCGCCATCATCACCGCATCCATTGATCGTTTTATTAATCTCCTCCTCATACCTGGCCAAGGGAGACGACGACGACGACGATGACGACGACTTATGATTGTTATCCGCCGATTCGGGACCAGGCAAAAACAAACAAACGATGTGCTATTAAATTACAATCCGCACATGCATTTAGATGCAAGGATAAGGTTACCTTCCTTACCTCCCTTACCTTCCCCCGTGGTCCGTTTTATTTCTTCGTTTTTCCTATAATTATAGGTGTTTGTGGACATGTCCACTTCATAAATCTTCATTGCACCGTCCACAAGGTAATTCACGGTAATGGGCAATTCAGGAAAGGGCCGTCCTGAGATACATGTATTCTTTGCTTTTTTTCTTGCTCTCCTATTGTCGTGTTGACAGCTCTCTGAAGTCCGAGGTAAAAGTCTGACGTTTGTCGTTGACAGGACCTGTGAGCGCGCGTGGAGGCGTTTTAATGATCATTTAAAGGGGATTAATTCGTCAATCCATCTATTCCAGGGTCCACCAGGCACCACATATGGTCATGATGAGATCGTGTAGGCTGATCGAAGAGTCAACCATGAAATTGTTCAAGTTCGTCATCGTCTTCATTTTTAAAAGATGCGGGTCCAATTTTTTTTTTTATATGTATGCACATTATGCGTAGCATGTTATTATGCCACAAAAATTAAGTTATTATTTGTTTTAAGTGCGCCTTGAACGGTAATAGCGGACCACGCAAAAGACATACATATTTGTCGTTTGTTTTTTGTTTTTTTTTTTCGCCAGAATCACTGCAATCACTCTGACTGAATACCTGAACGTCTGATCAATCAAGTGCAATCTTTTACGCGGCAAAAGTCTCAGCGGAGTATGTTCGTTATGTCAGCAAAAGGAGGCGAGTGATCGTTTTTTTTTTTCTCGTGCTCGGGGAGGACACAGATTCGCTGCGGAAATTACTTGACAAAGTTTCTTTTTTTTGGGTTTTTTTGTTCGTTCTTTTTGCTTTACATGATAGTCACTTCCATTTATGGTCGCAAACAAATTTACGAAACAAATTTTGTGCTGTTCGATGGCAGTTTTTTATTTTATACCTTTGGCTTGGTCTCCTCGTGCAAGCAGGGATAAAAGGAATTTACTTTGGCTTTAGTTGTGAAGCTGGGTTAATTGACATTTTATCGTAGTTAGTGTGGTGAATTTTAATTCACTGGAATGATCAACTGAAGAGAAGAGTTGGATAGAGGCGGAAAGCCTTGAACTTAAAAGGTTCATTAAGTCAAATTAATAGGTTGTAGTGTAGAATTTTTTCAAAAGGTGGAATTTTGAGTGACATTTACTCATAAGATACTCATAAGTAACTGCACTCGTTATGTGATATCACCCTAGTAGACACTTTATAATCTCAGACTTCTGTGACTGAGATATACTGCCAAAATAAAGCTCTCTATTGACCAACAGAGGTGCAGGTAACGCCTTATAGCTTTATATACATACTCTTACTATTATTTCGGCCAGGAACGAATGCATTTCAACTGTCTGAAAAGAGCTACCAGTACGAAGATAGATGGCGGATGAATTCTTCTGACAAAATCAACGGTGGAATCCATAGACTGTTTGACAAATACCTTCTATGAACTCATCCTGCTGGATATGACCGCTTACCGGCCGCACTTTTGAAGGCAGCTGGGGATGAACTGGTAGAAAGCATACACTATCACATCTGGTCAGGTTAATGCATGTCTGATGAAATGGAACTTCAGCATCGTTTGCCCGATCCACAAGAAAGGAGACCCTCTCAACTGCGCCAACTATAGAGGCCATAAGCCTCCTCAACATTGCGTACAATATCTTTTGTGCTGTGTGAACGCCTGAAACCTTTTATCAACAGTCTGATTGGCCTCAATCAGTGCAGGAGACTCTGTATAAGGCCTTGATCATTCCAGTCCTACTTTACGGTGCTGAAACATGGACTTTGTTGAAAGCAGATGAAGATATCCTTGGTTGCTCCAAGAGAAAAATTCTTCGTAAGATTTTCGGTCCCGTTTGCGTTGAAGGGTTTTGGAGGAGAAGAAGTTTGGAGACAAGAGCTGTATAGCGACTTTGACCTAGTCAAAAACTGCGCATTGGACGTCTGAGACTTTTAGAGCGAAAGAACAACAACACTAAGTTTTTGAATCAAACCCGGAGGGACAACGCAGTAGAGGGCCTCCTCGCCGCAGGTGGCGCGTACAAGTTGAAAGGGACCTCGACCAACTTGGAGTGCGGAACTGGAGGCTAGCTAAGGACCGAGCTAAGTGGAGAGGTTTATTTGTTGATGCTCAGGTTTACCACGAACAAGAAGAAGAAGATTTATTCGGCATTATCCAAGATCAGGACGTCCCTCACTGCGTCAAGGTTAAAAATATACAAAATTTTAGGCCATGAGCAGCATAGAAGGCCAAGAACTAGTTTCTCACAAATGTACGTGTTGTTCTGGACCTACAGTCTTATGCCGTATCCAAAAGGCAAACGGATTTGTTGAGACATTAATACTCTTGGATGTTTGTTAAACGCTCGCAAGAGGTGGGACGGTGAAAGAACGTTGATGGTATTTTTCTGTATTCGAACTTGAAACCACATGCTCACTAGTCCAACGCACTAACCATTGAGCCAGGGCACCCAGAGTTATGGAGTAGAAATAATGGGGGATGAACACTAATTGTACATGGGCCAAGGGCAGTAACAACCTCTGAAGTCATTTTGGACAACAGGAGTCAATGTCGACGCTGACTAAATTAAAATTTCGACTGTCCAATGTTCCAACGTGAAGCAGAAGATTGGCATTGATCAAATTACAACCAAAATGAATCAAATCTACTGCTGTTCAGTTCCACATTTGAATCCGTGCGGCTGTATGGATGTTGTACTATCTGGAGGAAGCTGTAAGGTGACACTTCCATGACAGTAAATGGTGCAGAATAGTCGAGAAGACAACACGGCCTAAAAAGACAAGACATAAATAAACGATAGCAGTCATCGTTTTCTTCTTTCCAGACATTGAACTTTGATCTTCTGAACCTAAGACGAAATACATACCTAACCCAAAACTAATTGTGGCACGTTTTTGTAGTAAAACTCCTCGCGTATCTTTAGAAGCATAAGCGAAAACAAACGAAAAGCACAACAACCTATCTTTCACAACAATCATTTTCTATTTTTATTGATTAGAAGATTCCAATCGGCATTTTTTATTCATTCACCTTAGCTGAGATTCTCATAGCGAATTCTTAAAGTAGGACAGTTCATCTAATAAAATCATTCGCGCTCTCTCAAGTAGCGCTCCATAGCCCCCAAAGTGACCTCTCAGACATTCCGAATCTTTGATTCGATTCTCAACTGGTTTTCTTTTTTTTTTTAATTTTTTTATGAATGAATGAACGAATTTGTAATAAACTTCAGCTGAATCATTGCCGATTATTAATAATTCATTTGGCCGGTCTGTCGGTATCTGTGCTCTTCGTAGATACAAGTCTTCGTGATGATGATCATCAATATCATTATCGCTGTTGGAACTATTGTATGCTATGCAAAGAAACAACATCTACGGCGAATATTAATTTCTATTTTGAATTGTTGTTTGTTTTTCAGTAAAAATAAAAAAAAAAGAGGAGGAAAAATATAATAAAACTACGCCCACGTGCTGGGAAGGGGCGGAAGAACTTTGAAACTTTATTGTAAATATTTTGGATTACATTACAGAGTTCGTTCACACTGTCACGATGTATAGTATGTATCTACCAAGCATAAAGAGCGGAATTGATGCGGCAATACGGGTATTTGTTGCTGCCATTCCTAGCTGATTCACACTGATTCCTATTAGTTGCTCGGAAAGCTGTTAGAAAATGGAAATCGACTAAAATTCTTGTACCTGTTCGATTGAGATACTTACATCGTCCCTTTAAGCAATTGTAGCGAGTCAATTCGCATGGATTGTTGAATTCATACAAACAAGTTCTGTCAAAGCCACATACAGCATTTCTTTGCGGAGGACAGGTACCGCAGGCCCTAGCAGATGCTACAATAGCTAGAACAAAAAAAATCGATTAAATAATGGAGCCATCCTATCGTTCAGTGCTAACTATTAATTCTAATTTCTCTTAGAGCCTCAATTTAGCTGAAAACTTAACAACTCTTATCGTTCACCCAATCCTCACTTATGAGTCAATAGTTTGGCAGCCTATAATGTAAGAATCAAAAAGGTACGAAGAACAGCAATACCAACAAGTGGGGTAACGTCCCTGTTTGCTTTGACTGTCCTCATCACAATTTATACGGTGGGTATTTCGATTTCGAATCCTTTGGATGCGCTTTTGACCTTCAGAGATCATTTAGCTCGTTATCGACATCTTGAGGGCAAGTTTCATACCTCATTCAAGTTGAAATCCACCACATTTCATCAACTTTAAAGCCGCCTATGACAGCATTCATCATCTTGAGCTCTACAAGGCGATGACCCAATTCGGGATACAGCGTAATGCTGGAAAACAACCGAGCTCTTCCAAGCGTGCATCGTACCTAGGCAAGAATATGCGCTATCATGTGATTTCCTCAATTTCGTGTTGGAGGAGATAGTGCGCAGGACGGGTGTCAACACGGAAGGCACAATCTTTCACAAATCCGTCCAACTCCTGGGATATATTGACATCATCGGAAGATCCCGGCAAGCCGTCGTAGTGAACTAGGACAAGACAAGGCATATGTTATCAACAAACAAAAATTTATCTGTCCAAAACATTGGGCAAAACGTCACTGTTGATAAGGAGTTCACCTACCGCGGAACTAATATTAATCCTACAAATGACACCTTTGTAAAGATCCGGCGAAGAAAAACCATAGCAAACAGCAACTATTTCGGCTCGGAAAAACAACTGGGCTCAAAACTCCTAACTCGCCGGACCAAATTAATGATCTATACAACGCTCATCTTACCAGTCCTGCTATATGGAGCCGAGTGCTGGGCGATAAGTAAGAAAGCTAAGCAAGTATTGGACACCTTCGAGTGAAAAATACTTCGTCGGATATTAGGTCCCTTATGCGAGGAGGGCGAATGGAGGAGTAGATATCGCAAACTCTATGAGCTGTACGAGGATGTGGATGTAATCCAAAAAGCCAAGATACGCAGACTACATTGGCTCGTCCACACCACGCGAATAGATAACCATGATCTAGCCAAGAAGATCTTCAAAGACGACCGAACCTCTGGTGCAAAGCCCAAGTTGTCGCCCAAGTTGTCGCCAAGTGGTCTCCGCAAGTGAAAGCAGCGTGCTAGGGACGGTAGAGAATGGAAGGCAACAATGTCTCAGGCAGGGGCTCTACAAGGGTCGGTAGCCCTTCAAGTAAGTAAGTAAGTGTAGAAATAGTAGCTACAGGACAATGCCTTGCCTCCGGAGTTGGTGGCCTTTTGATAAGCTTGAAGTCAACAGCTATTTAGTTTAAAAGTTTTGTTTAGTGATGGTTATTTTAGGGTCAATTGGTCTGAAAATAGAACCGTCTCATAAAACAATCACAGGAATGGACAACTCACATCACAGCATGTGATGTTAACCACTCCTCATAAGATATATAACAATTTTTGATTCGAACTCAGTTTATGTCCTTATTGTACAAAGAAAAGGTAGGCTTAATCAACCAAGTCTTACCAAATATAACCAAAACACACAGACTGATTGTTTTCATTTTTACTCGTATTAATATTGTTTGCACTTTTTTTTAAGAAAACTCTTACTTAACCGAATGAATCACTTGGTTACAGTGATAACTCCGTCGCACCTGTCAGCATTTATAGACCTGAGTTTCTTTTATTTCACGATAAAGTATTGTTTTTGATAAAACACTTTTGGTGTATGTACATACCTACAGATGTACATACCTATATCATTATGTATCTTATTTACAATTTCATTGTAACTGATAAAAGATTTGTTTACTTTTTCACGGCCAATGAATGAGTATTCTAAATATTTGATTACGAAATCTGTACGCTCATTGTTTAGCTTTATTTAAGGTAGGTCACGCTGAAGTAAAATATGAATCCAAAATGTAGTCAATATCAAACTAATGGGCAATCAGATAATGGGAGCTGTGACTCAGTGGTTAGTGCGTTGAATTACTATGCAAGGGTTTTAGGTTCGAATCCCAGAAACTACTATCTTTTTTTTCTGTCTAACAAGAGTATCCTACTGTTCTGGTGCAGTATAAAAGTTTAAGTCCCTTCTATACGTTCAGAAATGTATTCAAGCACAACACTCTTTATGGGCTGCTTATAACTTAATATTTATTGATTCCTTGGGACTGCATGAAACCAAAAATGCGTAGAAATACCACCCGATGGATATAAATGAAATTCCACCATTGACAGGAAATCGGAGTACTTGTCGGGCAAATCCATACACTATTGAGATATGCGATACAATTTGTATAAGAATGTATATATGTACTAAAAAACTCTTAAATATGTTGAGCTTTTTTAATAAAATAAGTCATTGCTGAAGATTTCTAATGCGTTTTGTACTGGTTTAACTCAAGATTTTTTTCTAACATGCAGTTCATTTAGAGGAACTTTTTTCAAAAGCAAAAACAAAATAAAAAGAGAATATTCATAAGTTTATTGTTTCACAAAACAAAAGAACAATTCCTGACATTTATTCTTAAAAGATTATTTTATTTCGAAATATTGACCGTTATTGCGTTTAATGTCCTCCATTTTGAAGCTCGAACTAGTTGTTTTGCGCCACGAGCACAAATTTGTAGTTGTAAGTTGTAGTTGGTGAAATAGGCCACTGATCCTTTGTTTCAGAGTGTATTTTTGTAAGGATTACACATGGTGAAATGGAATTGGCTACTCTACAAATTTTGTTGAAAAACGCTTGTAAATTACAATTTGTAAGTTGGTGAAATAGGTCCCTAGATGTAATGCTAGCTCTTTAATGTCTTCGGATTACCTTGCAACCCAAATATGATAATTTAGCTTATTGATGTGCTCATTAAACCAAATATCATACATATGTAATGCAACTGAAAAATTTGTAGACGCTTTAAATACTGAAATGTGAAACAATGATGCATCCATAGACAAATAAGTACCTATAAATGAATCACCCATTATACAGGGCGGGCCACACATTTTTGACTTTTGAACATGAATAGAAATAAAACTACAAATGTTATTGTGTTGATCTTTACTTTACTTGCACCTATAACATGTAATTGATTCATGCAGATTTTTGATCTCGAGATTTTGATGATTTTGGGCATTACCATTATAGAGAAGTTCGAAAAAGTGGGCCTGTCTGTGGACGAACCTACAACTCAAACGAGTGGACGGATTTTGATCAAACTTCATATCTAAGGTCTATTGGGTAATGCCTAGAGGCAAAATTGATATTTCCATTTCAGCCCTATTACTATCGGTACTTTTACTTAAGGCCAATTTTACAAAAATAGGATTTTCTGGAAAACGGTTCCGATAATTTCGTTTAAATTACACACTAAGCTTAGTACAGAGCTGTACAATAAAAAGGCGTACCACATTTTGACCAAAAAATGTTGAAAGGGTACTTATGGCCAATTCGGCTAAATGACGATTTTCTTAAAAATGGATTAAACGATTTCATTTAAGTTTTTACGTAAGATTATAAATCGAAAATGCTATATAATGGCTTACAAAATTGTTGGCCAAAAGTGCGTATAACGGTACTTTTGATTAAGAGGTTTTAGCCAATTTGCTCGAAAACCACTCGGACGATTTTCTTTAAATTTTACATTTAGATTAGCTTAGTAAATTCCTTTAAAATGGTATACAACATTTTTTTCCGAAAATTGTTAACAATGGTACTTCTCTTACAGCCAACTTAACAAAATGCCTATTTGCTATAAACAGCTCTGACGATATATGTTAAATTTCACATTTCAGCTAATTTTGTGAGGTCCTATAAATTTGCATACCACGTTACATCGTTATTACCACGGCCAAAATTGGTAATAACTTATGATATTTTATTACCAACTTGACAAAGTTGTACATATTTAACGCATTCGTTTTTTGGATCTCTACTGCACACAAAACGTATAGATATAGGTGCAAGTTTCTCCGACCCAGTCGTACACTTTATTTAAAAATTACATCGTCAAGATGCATATACCGCGATCAATATGCCTGCAATCGACTACACAAACTTTGGAAAATTCCCAGACACATGCGGAAATTTCAACCTCCCGAATGTTCTCATCGCTTCTTCTTGAACTTGGAGCCTCGCTTACACAACGTAATCCGGATCCAATTCAATATACGTCGTATAGTTACTTAGGATTCATGGACAAGCATTTGCGAGGCTTTCTTTCTCTTACATGGTGGCGTTACTTGTGTGACACTCGGGACACTCGTGTAATTTCCGGTCATTCTAAAGTTCTACTCAAGTTATTATATCTCACTTTCGAGTACACGTACATATATTCAAATCTGACAGTGAAATAGCCTGTCGTTTTTAATCTATTTGTAAATATTGTACGACTGGTGTTGTACTTTTTTTTCATTTCGTCTAACTTACTTTAACAATAAAAAAGAAGTACCTACCAATCCCATCGTTTATCTATAGTTGCACTCGAAAACGAATAGACCAATCGAGTACCAGTTGAAACTAAATTTCTTTCAGTCATTCGAATAAGAGTCAACTCGATTGCCATTACTTCTTACTATTGAAGATTTGTCAAACGGTAACAAGATGGCTGGCCGTCAAAAACACAAAGTCTAAAATGAAGTCATAAAAGAACAAAATTTTATTAGTTCCTTCTGCTCAAAACTATAACTACACTATTTCCTCAAGATTTTTTAAACAAAATTAATTTTAAAACTAAAATCCATTAATATGCCGACAATACATGTACGCACTATTCCCGTTCTTAGCGGCATCACACTGAAACGGACTTGCGTTTCTGAAATCTGAAAGAGAGTACCCAAATGCAGTCAAAAATTTAACAAAATTTTAAACGTTAACTTACGTCCTCCCCTCTGACAATTGTAACGAATCATTTCACATCCGTTATTGAACGTGTACAGACACATTCCATCAAAGCCGCATACTGTATTTCTATGAGGTGGGCATGTTCCAGGACATGCATCCGCACATGCTGCAAGAGCTAAAAGAAAGTATAAGTGACAAATTTTAGATAAATTATTCGAAGTTCACAAACTTACCAAAAATTGCAAAAACACAGAGAGCGATTGATTTCATTTTCAAATTTATTTTTTGCGATAAGACGATTCTAATGCAGCTGGCGGTTAAACTTGCTCTGACAATAGCAGCGTCGATGCGATCACTTTAAATAGCTTCGCAGCAAATTTCAACTGGAATTTGTCAATAAACTGATAAGAATAGATGAGTACAAGCGGTGGAAGTGAAACCCCGGTGCTTTTAGTTGCAAAATTTACCCCTGAAGGGGGTTTTTAAGATTGTTTTGAAATGACAATTTTACTTCAGTTAATAACACGAAAATGTAAGTACAAAACAATAAATAGGGGAAAACATCGTAATTTGATTGAATTGTGTAAATTTACTAAGAACAAGTAACCATAAAGCGAGGAATAGCATGAGTTGGTATCAAAAGACATAGAACTGCTAAGCAAGACATTTTGAGATTCTATTCTATTCGCAGCAGCAAAGTGCGACAGCAGAACCGTTTATGGAATCACAAAAGAGGTTATAAGTGGCTGAAGCTTTACTCAACATCCAGTAAAAGGCCCACACGGTTCGTGGCTAATATCCGATTAGGATCTACTGAAGAGATGGAAGGAGTATTTTGCTTCGGCTCTAAACCGAGTATTCGCCAGCTATATGCACCCAAGTCAGACTTAAGTGACCGTAGAACGAAATACCCGAAACCGTATCACAACCCCCAGGAAGGAAGAGATTATTACCGCGATTAAAGCACTGAAAACCAACAAGGCGGTAGGATCTGACGGCTTACCTGCGGAGCTGTTTCGAGCTGCGCCAACGGCATCAGCCGACCTCTTGTTTCCACTTGTCAGGAGGACATGGGAAGCCGAGAGTTTTCCGGATGAGTGGAAGAACGGAATGATCATTAAGCGCCCTTTAACTGGAGCAGTGCGAAAACTGGAAAGGTATCTGCGTGCTGCGTGCTATGGCCAAGATAATAGCTAGAATCATCCTGGAGCGAATCAAAAAACTCCTTTTAGACACACTCGACGCCGAACAAGCAGGTTTCCGCTCTGGATCCTCCTGTGTCGACCATACCAACACCCTGCGGATCATCATTTGGCGTGCCCTGCACAGGAGAGGCATTCCTGATAAATTAATAGCAATTATCAAGGCTACATATGATAGGTCCACATGTCACATCTTGCACAGAGGAATACTGTCTGAGAAATTCAAAGTACAAAGTGGGGTTCGGCAATCTGCATACTTTCACCAATACTGTTTTTATTGGTGTTTAACGAAGTGCTGAATGCGTACTTATCAACAGGAAATGGAGGAATTCGATGAACTCTTACATCTGAACTCAAGCACTTAGACTATATGGACCTTCACCAAACGATAGCGAATTTGTAGAGGGAAACAGACGTCGTTGGACTGAAAATTAACTCGGCAAAAACAAAAATGATCAGCCTCCAACAGAACGCAACAACTCATATATGTATTGCTGGACAAACGATTGAGAGAGTAGAGAGTTTCCAATACCTTGGGAGTATTGTCTGATTGCGGAACCGAGATGGATATAGCCACCCGAATAAGCTAAGCAAAATCTGCGTTCGGGATGCTATCCACAGTAATGCAATTAGCTTGAACACCAAGCTACGACAGTTTCGTTCCAACTTTGAATACATGCTGCTACATGGATGTGGTACCTGGAGGGTGAACGTCACTATCACGAGGAAGTTGCAAACGCTACATCTTAAGGACTTTCTGGCTAAACCGTATCTCTAACGTACAGCTTTATCAGAGAACGGGCCATGAACCTATAGGCACAATCATACGACGACGTAAGTGGCAGTGGATTGGTCACACTCTCCGAAATGTTGACAGATCCATAGATATCCAAGCGATGCAATGGAACACGCTTACTCAGGATGGCAGGATACGTGGTGGTCCTAGGCACGGCAACTGCGAAATAGTTGGGGAGAGCTGAGGCACATTTCCACAAATCTCACACGATGACGCAAATGCGTTGTAAGAGCCCTAGGACCCACAAAGGGATACAGGACATAAGTAAGTATAATGTCCGGGTAACGTCCTAGTTATGATGTGAGTACCATCACCATAGCTTTTGCACCATAACTACGATCGATAAGGCAGTAGTCTATGAGAAAGGGAAGATGTCAAGCACTTCTTCTAAAGTCAATACGTCTCACTCAAACTTAAACTTGCAGACAAATCTCTAGCCATTTCTTGAACCAAAAAAATCCGCTGATTGGCTCAACACATCTACCGTCCCTAGTACCGGTTAGAGCATATTGCATATTCTTAGTTCCCAAGTTAGTATCAAACCACGTAAATGTAAAGTACACTTTGATGTTTGGCAAATGACATCTGTTATAAAAGAAATGCAAAGTTTTTAACCACCTGACAGAAGGTAATTTTTCATTTTCCACTTTCGGAATCTAGGTCTCTGCAAAGTACTCACACAATTTTTGTTTTTGGTTTTTTTTTTTCTTTTTCGTCCTTGTATAGCGTTGCCAAAAGACCTTGATGACATTTGCGCGCTGTTGATTCTGCGCTCGTCGGTGGAGTGCACGCTGCGCCGCCGTCGCAGTGTCATAAGTCACCCGATGCGGTTCGGCGGGCTACATCGCTGTTATTAATGAACTGTCACGGTGACTGAATGTTTGCTGCGAGGCATTGAATTAAAATTTTGTTGCCGCCGCCACTGCAGAGGAGGAGGCGCATATACACCGAAATCGAATCAAGAAATGTGTTCACTTTTGAGCAGGGTTTTTCCAAATGCTTGAAGGGAAAGGGGAACGCATTTACTGCTGGAAGCCTCCAGGTGAGGAAGCAATCGGAGTAGGCTGCTGGTTGGTAGGTGATTCAAAGTTTGTGCAATTCCCCAGTAACATGGAGTCAACTGACGGTATCATTAATAATATTTTCGTACTTAGATGGTAATGTGAATGGATGGGGTAATTTGTCTTTTTGTGGGGAAATTACCATTGGGAAGGTGACTTTTCTTATTATTTAAAAAACAGGATTGCTAACTTATTAGTGGATATAATAGGTGTTGCAAATGAACTGGGAAATTGCTGCACAAAAACGCGGAGGCCTTCTTCAATGACCCTTGCTTCATTAAAATGTTTTATGAGGCAACGCAAAGTAGGTCGTATCAGTGGTCCTCTAAGCCAATGTAGTGGTTATTTGCGCTGTGTGTTGAAGTGTTGCTTGTAAATAACTTTAGGGGCGTTCCTTTGAGTGTGTGGGGTCACAGTAAGAATGGTTCTGATAGAAAAGCACAAACATCTTCTGGTGGACTAAGAAACTCGCCTAGACCTGGCTCAGTCCTCTAAAACTTCATGAATTGCCTCAGTCTGCATATAAGCTTCTTCTATGTTCAGAAAGATAACAAGTGTTGTATTCATTTTAGAAGAGAGTCTGGCAGGATTACAGCCCAAAGAACCTTAGCTTAAAATCCTGTCCTTAGCAGCTTACTTTAACGCGTCTTCAAGATTGGGAGACGCTGTTTAGATGCAAACCTACAACAAATCAGTATAAGCCGTCACTTCTACACTGACGACTCACAATTCAAGGACTGAGTGTGTGGTGGTGTTTTCTTTAAAAGTCTTAATCTTTAGCTCTCCTTCTCTGTTCCAAACTATTATAGCGGTTTCCAGGTGAAAATTATGGCGATTAAAGAAGTCTTACCTTGGGTTGAAAAAAAGTCTCTTTTCAGACAGCTAAATCCTTACATATCTAGCGACAGCAAATATTTGACCTAAATTGGATTTAAAAGGTTGCAAGAATTTGATTTCCCTGGAAAGGATGCATATTGGCACCACAATAAGTGTCATCACTGGGCACTCTCTAATAGTTAAGGATGCTACAAAGTTAGGCCTTCGTAGGTGACTTCTTCAGGATAACCACTGGATCATGAGATTATGATTCTTCCGCCAGATATAACATTCTGTGTAGACAGCCAAACGGATAAAGAATCCTATGCAGTCAAATCAAAAGCAGTCAGGAAATGTGAAGACTTTCTGAGATTTCCATAGAAATGTAAAAGAAAACGAAAAAGGAAATGAAGGCTTCATTGGTAAGTCTAAGATCGGCTCTGAACTTTGGCGGACAGACACATCCATACCACCCATTGGGAAACTGTACGGGATGATTGACAACATCATAGAGAAAGAGGTCAACTCTTACTGGCAATCTAGAGAGGAATTTTGTGGCCAATGGATCGACCCTCTTTCGAATTGGATTTAGAGTCCAATGGATTATGCAGAAGCTGAAGGGATGTGAAGGTAAACCAAATCCAACGATTGCCGTGTCACTACCCCCCGCCTTATAAGAAAAACATTAACCTACTGAGCTGTTCCTAAGCGTATAAGAGCCGTATTGGGACCACAGAATTGTGCTTCGAAGGATGCCTTGGCTGAGATTAGCTTAAGTCTTAGGCGGCTCTATAATTTGCCTACCTTAGCAACATGAAGGAAGCTCTTCAGCTGATTTGGAACTGGGTAATGGGTCTCTTCCCGACATACTCCCTTTCCTTAAGCACAGATTCGCCTGACTATATCAAAGAAATTAGCTGAAAGAAGATCCCTGATATCTTCTCCACTGCACTATATGATTGGCCTGGTTCCACAGACTTGTCGAATCTTGGCAGACCACTATAACATTTAAGGTCCCAAACATTTATCATACCACTGTAGTAGTAAATTGTCATTTTGTTACATATGACGTAGGATAAAGTGTCAGTGCCCATGTAGAACACATGCAACACAAGCATAGACATAATCTGATCTCTTCTCGATATAAACAAGAAACAGTTGAGATCACCTCCGCTTTGATTTCAGGTTTCAGGTGGTCTCAATAAATCCATCATCCGAGCATTACAAGATACCTTCCACTTTATCGATCTGTCTAGGAATTGATTTGCCGCTCCATGGGAGCCTCCAAAGTCCATAAATAGCTGCAACCGCCGCCCCATCTCTGCCTCTCGGTAATTAATGAAATAAATCGCATCTCTCCAAAGACCTGTGTGCACTATGCATCGATCGATTTCACAGAGCGCGGTATAAATCATTTGCAGCGCGTCAATCAACCGGCACAGCGCACTGGTATAGTGGCATCTCGTGATGATTGGAATCATCTCAGCCCACGCGCTCACCCTCTGACCGATTCCATAGTACCGATAATAATTACTACAACCAGAGAGAGAGATAGCCCAACTTGTGGGATGGATTCATCGGGAGACCCCGAGGCCTACCATTGTGCCATGAGAGCTATCTGTAATAAATCTGTCGCCGGCTTCATTTGCATATGAAATGAATCATTAGACCTAGATACAGTGAACCAGCACCTGGTATGCTAATATCAGTTCTCTGGAGCGTGTTGGCAATGTAGGGCGAAGAGCTGCGCTATGAATGCTCCAATGCTGCTGTTGGAATGCTGGAAATTGCTAGATACTTTTATATCTTTTTTGTTGTTTTTGATTATTATTGGTTCAGTGGATTCGACATGGATCATTAGTGATGTAAATTAAGTCGGCGGCGGCGGGTTTTTTGCGCGCTTTTCTCCACATGAAGGTACAGAAAACAACAGACGTTTAGATAGACATATTCGTTGACATTTAACAAAGCACTATAAGTAGGCGGAGCTGGAGGGGGGGAAATTGTATGTAAAACGGTTCTGGGATACAATTTGTTACAGCTAAAAGGTTTTAAGCTTTGATTGCCGTTTGTTCGATTCGTCATGGCCAGTCAGGAGAGAAGTGATGAGGTAATGAAGCCAATATTGGGGTAACAATTCATTCGGTTAGTTTTAATCGCATCTCATGCAGAAGGGATTAGGATTTGGCTAATGAATGAGCGTTGTCTGTGGGTAGACTTGAATCAATGTCAGTGACATACTACATCTACTCAATATTAATATAGTTAAGCGTTTTAAGTCAATTTAGTGTGCAATACCGTTAATTGTGATTCAGATGCGAGTCGGACATGGTTTGTACGAGATTAAGCCTTTGAAATGGTAAGGAGAACTTTGGCGTCAATAAGGTTAAGCTCTAAAGAATAGGTGCAATAGAGAAGCGAGTGATGGTACACTACGACCCAATTCAGATCTACTGTCCCCATACTGAAGCCGTAGTCGATGCAGTCCCTCGGTTAGAGTCTTCCAGCTTAAGAAGTTTAATAAAATGGATTCAGAGGCAGTAGATCATACCAGTCCAAGGGTGTCAAGGTTTAGGCACTGGGAGAGGTTCATCGATTGTGAAATACTGCTGCGCATTCAGTGAGGAGGTGGGTTGGTGTTAGTTTATGATCCCTGCCCATCCTGTCCTGTCCTTGGGGATGGGTCTAACGATCATTATGTACGCCCATGTATTGACACTGTGCCACAACACTATAAGGGCTGGGATGGCTTTGTTTATTGCGGTTCCTGCGAGTATCTTCTACCGCAATTTGCTATGCCTTGTTATACAACTTATTTTGTGATTTATTGGCAGTTTTTCTTACTAGGATTGGTTGCATGTGAGTTACTTCCATTTTCCTGGAGAGCGGAACTAAGTAGTCTGGATAGGGTTTATGTACGTGTAGTCCTACCATTGAACACCAATTCTAGGTGAGTCTCTTCATATAGCCCATAACCATATATGGACTAATGATGTCAGTCAGCTTTTCCAGGAACTCCTCCTTAGGGACATCCTTTTGTAATATGCTTATGGATGGATAGATTTGGTTCCCGTCTTTGTCTCGGTAGAGGTAGTCTGCAGCATTTCGCACATCCAAATGGATGTTGCATTCTCTACGGCTTTTGAGTCCTCCTCTGATGCTATTTGTTTGTTTCCTGACTCAGGGAAGTCAGCTGGTAGAGACCTGTGACTAAAGCATGCAAAAATAGGTAGACAATAAGCAGAGGTCAATATGGAAGTTTTCTTTATTAAAAGTCTAGCCTTAGAGCTCAAAAGAGCTTAGGCAGAGATTCTACAAGCGGAATCCTTTTAAGTATGAAGGTAAGTAGTGCGTTTCGTAGCTTCTCATGATCTCGCTGTTTCGTATGAGCATAGTTAAGCTTTAAGGATCTAATCAGTTCTCCATACTTCATATAGATCCAAACACTTATGCTCGGGAACAATCCCTCCGTCCATCTGCCTTTGTGAGAGTGCTGCTATCTCTCTTGCACTCCCACATTTAAATTCTTCTTCTTCTTCTTCTTCTAGCAAGAAATATGCTACCTCCTTGAGATAAAAACTAATGTCCAGGCTCATTAAACTTACAGTGCCAAAATGACATTTGATAGTGAAGACAATATCTCCTTAACTCTCTGCTATCGTCATATAAATTTAAGGATATATCTAGTCAACCACTCTATTCTGCCAGAACCAAATCGAGTGTACCATAATGAATTTTATCAAATCACTTCATATACCATCTGCATGGTCCACAGATTTCGTCCAAGTCCACCGTGCTTGGCTATCGGCAGCCATCGAATGCGTCCACAAAGTCCGAAAATGGCCACAACAAGCCGGAACTGATTCAAGCGACACATCGTTTAAATCTAAAGACATGCATGAGGCACAACTCTAATGAGTAATTACGAACGACCAACTGAGACTTATCTACCCTGAGACATCTTGTATTCGTATAACTACAGCAAAACTGCAGTCATATTCCACCTAGCTGGGCTAATTGAAGCCCTCGTCCAACACAAGCATAAGGCACAGCCTTTCCCATTGTCCGAGCAAAGAGAAAAAAACAAAATCACTGGAAAATCACTTCATCTATTAACGGTTATATGGATCCGTGGCTGCGGTCCACCTGCAGATATGTGGTGGTACCTCTGCTTATCTTCGTGGGATCGGCATTTGTTTTTCATAATCACAGTAGCATCCTATTTCTCTTCCAGCGGCTCATTGTTTCGATCCAAGCAGTTAGCTGCAGTGACAATCAATGAGAACCTTTCCTGGCTAGCTATCTGCGGATGATCGTCTTTTGTTTGCGCTCAGTGCTTTTATGGTCAAACTCATGCGGTTAACATACTTTTATGACTATTCCTCATTACGCGGATGGATTTCCTAGTTTGGATGTATCTTTTGGAACACATCTCTTCCAACTCACTATGCATCTTGTGTCTATTTTAACCAAACGTTGTTGCATAAGATGCAACACATTACAAATTGCACGTCTGGATGGTAGGCAGGCGGGTCTATAGTCCCTTTCGAAAAAAAAACGAAAACAAAAATTGTCAGTGTCTGTTTGAGGCACAAAACGATTTTATCTCGTAGCCATCAATTGGCCGAGATAAAAGCCAATTTCGCGTGAAACAAATGTGTCCATGCATATGGGGCGTTCGCGACTTACGTGGTGCACCGCAACACTCTCTCCGGTCTCTGGCGAACGTTTGGTGTCGAACATTGCGCAAGGAATTTTCCCGTCCAAAGCAACCAAAAGTACCGAAGCAAATGCAATAAGCACAGAGCTCTCACGTACAAGATACAAATTAAGTCATGTGTCCGAGGTACGAGCGGGAGTATGTTGGCTAGTGAAGTATCAAAGGCATCGGGTGGCGATCTTTATGGACCCAGCTGTGGAATAAATTTTCGTTCTACAAAATGCGAGAATTAGTGCATGCAAAGTAACCGCGACTAAGGATGTTTGGAGTGCTCCATTTGCGCTAGGTAAACACCATAAATGGGTTGATGGCTTAATTCCGGACTGGGAATGTTAATTTCTTAACAAGTTTTCCTCAATCGCTTGGTGTTAAGGTGATTGAGACATGAAATCCCTTTTCGTTTGCCGGGTGATTAAGAGCGGAATGAATTTTAACTGAACCCCGAGTGGATGATGGTTATCCTGGGGAACGGTTTTTTGAAAATGTTAGCTGAGGTGTTTGCAAACATGAAGGTGCTGGGTTTGAAATAAACACATGTAGACAGATGTGTATACCTTGCTTGGAGGGATTCTGAAATAGAGCACAGTTTTGAGTTCCTTTTGGTTTTTCAACTACGATCCATTTTAGCCTGAGAGACTTTCTAGTGTGAATCCTCTTGAAAACGCTAGCATCAGTTTAACATAAATCAGGTTCATTTTCTGGGTTTCTATCCCAAGACCACCATTCTTCTGCTAGCTTATGCCGGATAATGTCACAGTATATGTGCCGTCGGCCGTCTCGATTTTCCCCAGGCAGAGTTCACAGATATCATCTTCAGGAAGCTCCATCATATTAAGCTGATACCTGAAATTTCCAAGACTTACCACCCCTTTCAGTGTTTCTCGCTCCAGGCTTAGAAGTTTTTTATAAGTGGTCCTGGTCGGCATTTGAATAGCTAATTGAACCTGTATTCAAGCGTTGCAGTGGAACAACCCAGTCGTTAATGAATTTCTCTACCACTCCTCTGCCAGTTGCAACTAATAGTTCCGAACAAGTGAACTCCAAGGCTGACCTCTGCTCTGTCAGAGAGTCCACTGTTTGATAGCCTTTGGTCCCTATGGTAAAATATTTTACCACCGACTTAACCTTATTTCAAGAAGTCCAATGCGTGAAGCAAGATTTTCATATGCCCATAGTGCCCATAGTGCCGCGCCACCGCCATCCAGTGCCCAGACCTTAGGCCATATATAAATACATCTCTACAGTAACCTGGCAAGCTTTTTGTTACCATACAACGCATACGACGCATAGGTTATAATCGGTTTAAATATCGTGTACATCTAGTATGTCCTGCGCCACTTACTCTAAGACCGCCGCGTATCCTGCCATCCTGGGTAAGCGGGTTCTAATGCATTGCTTGGTTAGCTATGGATCTGTCACCATTTCGGAGAGTGTTCATGATCCACTGCCACTTTCGTCGTTGTGTAGTTGCGCCTATAGTGACGGTCACCCTCCAGGTGCCACATCCATATAGAAGCACGGATTCAACGTTGGAACGGAACAGTCTTAGCTTGATGTTTAAGCTAGTTGCATTACTTTGTCAAACTGTGGATATCATCACAAACGCTTTGCTTTGCCTATTCGGTTGGCTATATCCAGCTCGGTTCCGCCATCGGCTGAGACAATACTCCCAAGGTATTGGGAACTCTCGACTCTCTCCACCTGCAATGTATATATGAGTTGAAGAATTTAGTCATCAGTGTGTTGATATGGTGGTTCTATGATTCGCTCCAAAATGATTCTAGCTATTACCTTGGCCACAGCAAGCAGCTCGCAGATACCTCTCCGGTTTTCGCACTGCATTAGGTTGCCTTTTTTAGGAAGAAGGGATTGTCATTCCCTTCGAAAACTCTCGGCTTCCCATGTCCTCCCGAAAAGTGGGAACAGTAGCTCGGGTGATGCCTTGGCGCTGCTTGAAAAAGGTATGCCGTCAGGTCCTACCGCCTTATTAGTTTTCAGTGCTTGGATTGCGGTAATAATTTCTTTCTTCCTGGGAAGTTGAGGTGCGAATTTGAGAATTTCTTCCTACGAACACTTCAGTCTGACTTGGGTGCATATTTCTGGCGAATTCTCGGTTCAGAACCGAAGCAAAATGCTCCTTCCATCTCTTTAGTTGATCCTCATCCGATATTAGCCACGAACCGTCTAAGTCTTTCACTGGGTGTTGAGTAGAGCTTCGGCCACCTAAAAGCTCTTTGGTGATTCTGTAAACGGTTCTGCTTTCGCACCTCGCTGCTGCTTCTTCTGCTTGCATAGCCAACGCATTGATGTAATTGCGATTGTCACGTCTCACGCTAAGCTGCATCTCTCTCATCTTCATGGGATATAGGGACTCTAGCATTATGCTTCCCGGACATTATGCTCGCGTACTAAACTGGTCCATTCTCTAAAGAGCCTCAACAACAAAAGTAAATTATCATAATGTTTGGAAGCCGATGACTTGGTAAGGAAATGCAGTCAGGCTGTGTGCTCTTACTACGACCTTTAGTTTTATCTGTACGGTCTTCATTAACTCTTACATCTACAAACATTATATGCTTTAAGCAAAAACTTTAACCTTAGATACGAATTGGAAAATGTTTAAAAGATTGATGCTGTTTCACACCTTCTAAAGCTAGCTTTGCATGTTTCACAACTATTGCTCTCTCTAGCCAGCAATTTTTCATTCCTATTACAAAACTCGTAACATTCCAATGCTGATAACATCGCCACTGTCATTTCAACTCCAATATGGAAACCGACTGCCAAAAGAAATCGGCCATACTACCACCTCCATACGGACCTGTAATCAATTGTTCGCCTCTCATAAGTCCATGCACTGTACCCTGCGCTCCAGACATTTAATATGGAAGATCTTATCATCCCACAACAGATCAGTGCAACATTTCCGGTTGCACGTCCTTCTACCACCATGCACAACCACAGTACACAGTTGCACAGATACTATTTCGCCCCTGATGATGACCAGCTTCTACGACGACGACAACGATTCCTAAGATGATGATGAAATCATAGAGAAAGAAAATTCCGCTTTATGGATATCTTACTTGACGATCACCTGGGCTTCCAATTGCATCATCGTATCGGTGCATAAGGTGTCCGTCCCCGCCACAATGACCATATCGAATTGCATTTCGATGCATTGTGATGTCGCTTCTATATAACACAGAAGAACACATGCTAAACATTCAATTGTCGGCAGGCACAAGCAGCAGGATACAACCAAAAGTGGTGAACGCTTGGACCGAAAGAGGTGTAAATCGAAGGCGAAGATGCGATGCAGCGCGATTGGAAATTGAATTACCCAGGTGCTGGTGGTGGTAGTGCTGAACCTTGGAGGTCCAGAAATCAATAAGTGGGCCGTCCACCGTGTGAACGGCGAATATGATCGGATTACCTGATAAGAGGATCTGAATAGGATCACTCTTGAAAGTTGCTCGCCACAACAACGGTTCGAGGTAGAGATTAGGTTTTAGGGGCTTTACGGGAACATCAGCTGGCCACATGGTGGTCGTCGTGTGGTGTAATTTTTCGGTGATATTTTCAAATTGAATCGTTTCGCTAGAGGTGATAAGCAAATTTTCTTTTATCTTTCCGGATGAGAGGTTTTTGATTTTGGTATTTACCCTGCAAATCTAGTTGAGGATGACATAAGATCTTTCGAAGCAAAATACTTTCACGTAAATGGGTTGGTTACTCTATACGAGGCGCAATAACAGGTTGATTGGAAGCAAAAAATGATTTGGCGGTGAATTGAACCATATTTTTCCGGACTCAGTTTGAATTGTATAAATCGCTTGCCAATCTACTGGTTTAAATAGATGCAAATGCGATTCGATTGCTTTAGCACTGAAGAAGTTTATTGCATGAATGCTTTGAAAGGATAATTTAAGAAATTACCCAAAGCGCCAAGTACTTAGAGACAATCTCTCACGTTGAGTGGAAACAGTCAGCAGCTCTCTGCTCACCACCATCCAAGACCATTGGTGTGCTGTGAAAAATGTTATCACATCAGCCATAGAGCGTGGCTTTCCTAGGATACCTGGAGGAGAATTACCGAATGAAAACAGCTACGAGCTCGAATTGCGGTAACTCCAGCAGCAGGAAGGATAGAGTTTGAGGCCCTATATCCCATGAAGATGAGAGAGGTGCAGCGTAGCGTGAGATGTGACAGCTGCAATTACATCAATGCGTTGGCTATGCAAGCAGAAGAAACAATAGCGGGGTGCGACAGCAGACCCGTTTACAGAATCACCAGAGAGCTTATAGGTGGCTGAAGCTCTACTCTACACAGAGTGAAAGGCTTAGACGGTTCACAAGGATAGAAGGAGCATTTTGCCTCGGTTCTAAACCGAGTATTCGCCAGCAATATGCACCCAAATCAGGTTGAAGTGTCCGTCGGGAGAATATGGAAAGCTGAGAGTTTTCCGTATGAGTGGAAGAAGGAAATGATCGTCAAGCTCCCTAAAAAAGCCAATCTAATGCAGTGCGAAAACTGGAGAGGTATCTGCGTGCTGTGTGCCGTGGCTATGATAGTAGCTAGAATCATCTTGGAGGGTATCCGTTCTGGATCCTCCTGTGTCAACTAAAACAACACCCTGCGGATCATCATTTGGCGTGCCTTGCGCAGGAGAGGCAATCCTGATAAATTAATAGCAATTATCAAGGCTACATACAGGTCCACATGTCACATCTTGCACAGAGGAATACTGTCTGAGGAATTAAAAGTACAGAGTGGGGTTCGGCAAGGCTGTATACTTTCACCAATTCTGTTTTTATTGGTGATTAGCGATGTACTGAATGCTGCCTTATCAACAGGAAATGGAGGAATTCAATGGAATCTTACACCTAAACTCAAACATTTCGGCTACGCCGACGATGTACGCCTTCTTTCTTACAGTATAATAGACCTTTACCAAATGACAGCAATTGTGGAGAGGGAAGCAGACGTGTGTCGTCGGCAAAAACAAAAATGATCAGCCTAGAACCGAACTTATCAACTCATATATGCATTGCTGGACAAACGATTGAGAGAGTAGAGAGTTTCCAATACCTTGAGAGTATTGTCTCAACCGATAATGACAGAGAATGGGCCATGAACGTTTAGGCACAACCATACGATGACGAAAGTGACAGTGGATTGGTCGCACTCTCCGAAAAAGTGGCAGGTCCATAATTAAACAAGCGATGCAATGGAATCCGCTTACGCAGGATGGGAGGATACGTGGCGGTCCTAGGAGTATGTGGCGCAGAACGAGAAGTAAGCTCGGTAACTGGGAAAGAGTTGGGGAGAGCTGGAGGGCGCCTACAGAGGCCCTAGGACCCACAAGGCGATACAGGACATAAGTAAGTAAGTATAAGCTAAAGATTGAAAATTCCTATATCTGTCACCGGCCGCACTTTTAGATGTCTAAAAAGCCAAAATACCATAATTCGAATATCAATCTTACAACAATAACTATACAGACCGCTTCCATGTCCATTCAAAGTAACAATCGTGACTAATACTCCAACTGGAGTCAATTAAATTGTCACCTACTTAGCACATCTGTTTGACTGACTATCACTCAGCCAAGATTTACTGCATTTTGCAATTTTATGAAAAGTATATTGCCATCCATTGCACGTAACGTACTCCTATCTTATCTGATATTCTAACCAAAAAGAGCAGATCCGATATAATACATCCAAAAACTTACCGCACCTCACAAGCTTAATTGTCTTCTTAGATAAAAAACAAAAAAAAAAAATGCTAACTTTAATCCATAAATTATCGTCTCGTTGATCGATAAAAATCTCCACTAAGCGGCAGTCCACCATCACGGGAGTCGGTAATTATTACCGAATAGAAGTGGCGCGATAAATACATACCAATTACGGAAATGGTCTCAGTCTCAATCTCAATCTCACTCAGGCTAGGGTCCTCATCATCATAATCAGCTTTAAGCCGCCTTAAATCGAGTCACACACGATTTGCCCGTGCCAGAGAGAGGGGTTTCTTTCCAAATATATCTTAACTGACAGTCGAGTCGCGGTGAGACAATGTGCTTCTGACGGCTGATGGCTACATTTCACCAAATACGAGCGATAATCACTTCGATTAGACCCAACTGGAGGTGACATTAGTAAGCTCTTTCTTTTCTTCTTATTCTGCCACTGTAGCTGTGTATTTATGCAATTTGGAACCGTGTGCGCGCCCGAAAAAGGTAAAGTGGAAGAAAATCAACCAGGGGAAATAGAAATCTCAATGACAGTGCATCGAATGGAGTTTGGCTTCCTGCAGTAGGTATATAGTTGGCTTCAGTCAAAACCAAAACGTCGCCCGTAGGCTGGCCTATTGAGAAGAATTTGCTACTGTATCTTGGCAAGAGTCAATCAAATATGGTTATAGTATCTCGTTAGTAAGTAGTTTTATCTTTGATTGTGATTTTTGTTATCGCTGCTATACCAACGGAGCAGGAGGTTGGTGTTGGTCTGGGACTTATTTTTGAAATGTTCATCTGAAACTTTGCTTTTCGATTTAGAGTTGTATAAAAGTGTCAGGTCTTCATTCATCATTTTCATTTGTTTTGTATTTAACAAGGTTTTCTTGTGGTGGAAAAGTTTTGTCCAATTATAATGAAAAATCCAGCAGAAAGCTATTTTTTACAAATCTTTAGCACCGGGTATTTCATTTCTTACCATGTACCGAAACGTTACTCCCCAAATGATACAGTTACTCACATAATTTCGTTACTTTTTAAGAGACAAAATGAATACAAAATGAAGAGACTAATTGTCTCTTTGGCCCATACACACAACCAGGGGAGCCGTTTTCCAATTTCGAAGGGGAGTATCTTAAAAGTTTATAGAGGAGTATTTTTGCATCTGAGGGGAGTACAGGAGTATAATTTGTGTTTTCAATTATTTTTCTACTTACTTTAGAGAATTTTAGAACTTGCAATATAGACTCGTTCCGCCATCACATGCTGGAGCAATTTTACCCTAGGGTATCTTTTACTCTCATAACACACTGGATGAATAATGCGACGTATTTTCAATATTTATGTGCATATAAAAAATCTCTATATATTCTATAAAATTCTATTTCTTTTTTTTTTCACCTCGAAATTTAATGTACTAGTTTTACCCCGCTTTCAACTGTTTCAATACTGGATGAATTGTAAACCCGTTTCTAAGTTCAGACTTCATCTCTCTCTTCTAAGTCAGTTTTACACTGGGGTAATTGTACCAGTGTGTGATGGCTCATTCAATGAAATAAGGGAAACAATGTACTAAAATATCTTAAAGGGAGTCAAATCAAGACCAAGGGGTATACAGGAGTATAGTCGATGAGAAGGAAGTAGGAATACTCTCTTAGTAGTACTTTCGACTACCCAGCAAACCACATTTGTGCGTGCACTTGTTCGGTTCACTAAAAAGTGTGTGTTTTGGTGTCAGACTCAGTAAGTGTGATGTTTATGTTATGTGATTACACCGGTGTCCACACAAGTGTGTTGCGTTTGGGCCACTTTGTACGGTAGCAGGACTAGGGATGTTGCAAACCGTATGTATTGGATACAAATATTTTATTTATATAATTTTTATATTTTAAAAGTAACTAAAGTAACGACATTTTTGTTACAGGCACTCGAACCTGAAATAACCCATACCTACGGTTATTCATTTTGTCTCTACAGTACTGGTCAAAAACTGTTGCTGCAGCAATAAATTTCAAAAAAATGGGAGTGTGGAATACTTACTCTTTTAGTACCGAGTCAAGGCATGCTATTGAAAAAAACCCTTGTAAAATACGCAGAGTAGGATTAATATAAAATGTCAGGGTCTGTTCGCAAAGTGTAAAGTAAAGCCAGTAACTTTTAAGAACTGTTTGGGGTAATGCACAAATGTCCTTATATACATATGTATGATCCATGAATGGTGACCTGGAAATGCCTTTTCGGACCAAACGAAAGTTGTTCTACCTACAAGAAGCAGTACTAAACGGCGTCGCCATCCTGTGTGACTCTCACATCCTGGAGAGGAAGCTTCAGTCAATCTCAGTTTTTTTTGAGAGTATAGTGTCTCTTTTTTAGTAGAGGGGACTTTTTCCTAAAAACATGACTGAATGTTAAACAAAACTCCAAACAACAGTTTGCCTTTGGGGTACGGAATCTTTTCCAAACACGTAGATCGCTGCTCCAAATGCACTGCTGACTTAAGTTGACCTCCTGAAACCTATGTAAAGGACTACATAAATCAATTCATCGAATGGAAAGGTTTTTGGTACATACATTAAATGTGTCTGTTTCTATGTACATATATGCCACTAATCCTCAAGCTGTGGCGCAAGCAGGAAATCAACTTTAGGGTGAGATTGTAATTATTTTTTCGTAAAGAGCTTCAAAATCAATCAAATATCACGAGCTGAGCCTGAGCTATATTCTTAGTAAGATAGTGTACGTATTTGTAGTGACAATCATGTCACACTTACGCCCTTTAACCCTTTAACCGCTTTCAAAATTGTTCATGTTCATGTTCATGTTCATGTTGTTCATCTTTTAATCGACATAAGGCACTCATCCAACATTTTAAAGGATACACTTTCTGAGAGGCAAACGTTAGCTCTGACTATTTTCTTATTACAGCTTAATTCAGAGCACGATTGTTCAAAAGAACAAGAGGAGAAACTCTCCGCAGTCCATTCACCAACTAGAAACGTCCAAATCCCGTTGACTCAATAACACAACACTCTCAAATAGATGACCGCCTCAGGCCATCAGCCACTAAATATAAGTGCGCACAACGGAAGGAAGTCACGAAAGGTCATCTTCGGGTATGCTACAGCGCAGGAAGTCACAATAGAGACCACGCAGCTTCCCGACTCAAAGATACCAAAGAATTTCGTAAGTGCAACAATATGAGGATTTTTCGTTGGAACTGCTTCAAATCGGGCATGCTAAGGCAAACAAGTGGACGTGTTGAAGCAGCCCTTCCAGCAGTTGCTTAGGGAACAGCTAGTGTGATATGATGGAAGAGAACATACTTCCAGTCAATGACTAACAAGTACTCCAATCCAATACTGAAGTAATTGACGCAGCTGAGAAAACGGGTGCTCTGATGGACTCCTACTTTAACTTTTCAACTACGGAGGCAGGGTACATGCACTAAGTTATCCGGCAAGGTGGGTGATGGAAAGCAAACTCGAACTGGAAACAAACTCTAAACGCTTCCTCTTCGAAAACTGCCGATAGTCGATGGTGCATTTGGAAAAAGCAGATGCGATCTTACTACTTAATGTAGTATAGGAGCTCAGGGCAGCTCAGGACAGCTCAGGACAGATCTGAGCCGTAACTGGGATAAGCTGTACACCCATAGACTGAGGGGTTGTTCCACTTCAGACCGTTGCTTAAATTCGAAGTTTCTAACTCTCAAGAGAAATTGAATGCACCCTAGAGGGTTCTTGTATTCCAGCTGCCAGCTTCGAGAAGACAAAAAAACCCTTAACTTTCGGGACACAAACCAGTCTTTTGTAGATTCTAGCATCCAAATTTGTTCTTCACAGCTGTTAGCAGCTTGTCTCTACGGATTATAAGCAAGCACAAAGACCTCAATGGTATGGTATTGGTTAAATTTATTTTCAAAAATATTCCATCTAGTAACACAATGACCTCCGTCTCCTCATAAACTCCAGCAATCAACTGCAGATCTACAAAAATCGAAATCACACAGAGCCCTGGATCTCTTTCAATGGGGACAAACAGTATCGTACCGGTACTGCCTTCTCTTTCCGCCATTCTGCTCATTAATTTTCCGTCTGACTAACCGAATAATGATCAATCTTTAGATACAAACAAAAAGGCAAAAACTATCTTAGCTCCTGGTATTACTGCAGTGTTCCAAATGTGCCATAATTTGCAGCCAAACCAAGACTCCATATCGCCAGTATCGTTGTCGAGTTCGTCGAACGTGATCGATGTTAACAATTAAGAGATCGAGACAACTTTGATCTGTGTGCATCAGTGGCGCGGGTGAGTTTTCCTTTCCACCGTCCACAATGAAATCGAATTATGACCAGATTTGGCAACATTGTTAGCATTTTTTTTTGTTTGCTTTTGTATCTTTGTGAGCTGTACTAGAACTGCACTGCAGACGGTCGTCTGTACTGGTGAGTTGTTATTAATTAGCTACTTGTCCTGGTTTCCTTTTAATGTTGCTATACTACCTCCGTTGATGTGGTGAATGGAGAACGCGTCAAGACCGCACCAGATATCAAGATACTGATATACGTAATCCTGATAAAAGTCATATCACGGCATGTGGACTTGTGCGCTCCGGCATACAGTGCTGGACGAAATGAAAAAGAGTCCACATTGGGAAATGATCGGTTTTAATTAGACGCCCCCTATCTGTTGCTAGGGATCGCGTGACCGTATTCGGTGTATAAAACGGTAGCCATTCCTGAAGTAGCAACTGTCGGTCCAAAAATGGCAGAGAACCGTTCAAAGTTGTATACTATACGGATGACGCGTGGTAATTACAACTTGGTTAGTTAATTGTTTTACACATACAAGAGATAGAAGAAGTACTGAAAGGCCTGTTAATTAGTATCTATCGTCCGGCTATTCATGTGCCGCGCCACGGCGTGGGGAAATCACGCACTTAATGTTGTGGTTAATTGGAGAAATGGTGTTCGAATGATTAATCGTTTGATTCGAAAAATCAAATCAAAATGAAACATATCAGATGACATATTGACACGATGACAGATGTGTTTTCAGATTAAAGCTAAATGTCATAGTGATTGACAGGAAAAGTATGAAATGTCATGTCAGCGACAAATGTCATTATTCTATTAATGGAATCGTGATGTAGACGTGCATACATGAGTACCTACAGTTACAGAAGAGTAGTTCATACTAATTGGATGTATATTGTGTGGCAAGCTCTTGTTGGAAATCTTATTCAGAAAAAAAATTATTCATTTTGTGACTAATTTGTCTAACAATATCTTTTCTTTCTTTCTGAAGCGAGCTTACAGCTTTCAAAAGTTAGGGGAACGAGAAGTTTTTAAGGTTAGTTGAGATTTAAGAAGGGTTATGAGTTCATCATAAAATACTAGGCACATGGGCCCATCGCGATCCCTTTAGTGAGTCCTAAATGGTAGAAGAAACCTAAAACCTAAATCATGTCGGCCAAGCATTTGGTTGCCCTGCAAAAAATTGTCATCCCTAACTAGCTCAGATTTGATGACAAAAGACTCTAGTGCTTTGAGTGCAACCTGACTGTTAATGAAGACGGCAATATCCTTGTTGGATATAGATCCCATCTCAAGAAGTTCCGCAGCTTTGAGCACGGCTAGAACCTTGGCCTAGAAAACACTGCATGAGTCCGCGAGTTTTAGAAATATTTCTAGGTTCAAGTCTTTCGAGTAAATACTTGACCAAGTTACCTCATTGGTTTGAGACCTTTCTCTATAAATAGCAATTTAATTCTGAGGGTGAACTTCATCATTATGCCAGTCTTCCCTGCTCGGATACACTACTTCGCACGGAGTATCGAAGTCGAGAAAGCCCAAGTTATCATCAGATAACGTTCCTGAGTCTCGGGGAACGTGTTCCTAAAATTGAAACTATGCTTCTACCCTTAAAGAATACTATGCTTGTGAGCCGAAGCGCACTTCTTCCCGCCTGGAGTTGTATTTGATAGTCGGAGCGGCAGAAGGTCTAAGAAAATTTCAAGTGCTGCAGAGGGCGTGGTATGCACCCGTGATAGCAACACTCGATAAACTTATCTTTTATATAGCTTTTGGTACGTAAGTGTGGATCTAACTATCGTACATCATGACTAGTTTAAGAGCCCACATCTTCCCTGCTGTTTTCATACAGATGAAAAGGGCATTGTACGCCTTGTGAACCTTTTCCACCGTGTCCAGTTTCCAATGAAGCTTCCGGTCTATCACAATACCAAGATATCTTGTGTCTTCTTAAGAAAAGTACCAGTTTCGTTTTTCCGGGATGGACGTTAAGTCCACTGTCCCTTGCCCACTATTTAAGCTTTTTCAGGGCTAATTCCAATCTGTCACTTAGAGTGTCCAGGAATTTTCCATGCATTAGGATGACCACGTCATCAGCATAGGCCGTGACGCTAACGCCTATATCACAAAGTTCGCTTAGAACATCGTCAATTACTAGGACCCAGCGGAGCGGGGTGATCACACCTCCCTGGAGAGTACTTCTAGTAGCGTGTTTCCTAATTTCAGATTTAATGTATCTTGATTTGAACATTTTACAGAGCCAATTGACTATGTTATTCTCAACATTGTGCAGTTCCAGAGCCCTTCTCATATGAATATGATCCTCGATATCTAGGAAGGCAGCAAGTGCAAATTCCCCAAAATGAAGACTACGTTCAATTTCCCCTACCACCTCATGTTTCAACTGATTTTCCCTTAAGGTAAGCATGCCGAGAATTGAATAGATTACCACACTTGTCTAAAAATCTTCCTAAAACCTTAAGTAGGAAGGGCGAAAGGCTAATGGGTCTGAAGTACTTTACCGTCGTATGGAAGGTTTTGGTTGCCTTGGGTATAAAGATCACCCTCACTACTTGCCACTGTAGAGCCTTTAGCTTATTCCAGATCCTGGTAGGTGCTTTCTGCAACATTACAAGTTAATTGTCATCGGGGCCAGGGGGTTTGTAAGATGCGAAGGATATGATAGCCCCGCGCAAACTGTTCCGAGTCCTCTAACTCATCATCAGGTGATTAAGTAGGCAGATCTGAGTCCCCATTTATATTAGAATCATCTGATGGCTTACAGCCAGGAAAGTGTACATCCACCATAGTTTCCAGAACCACTTGACTACGTCTTGACTTGGCCCAAGAGCCGTCTGATTTCTGGAGTGCAATTTTCAAAGTCTGGAGGCTTCGGTTGATTCTGTAATGGATTCAAAGAACTGCTTCCAAGATTTCCTTTTAAAGTACCTGACTAAATAACTAAACTCCCTCTTACTCTCAATATATTCCTCCCAAGTGTTGTCGTCGCCTATCATTTTTGCCGTATTGTCGAAAGTTCTGACCTGTTTCCTTTTAGCACCCTGCTCTTTGTTCCGCCATGGTGACTGGGGTTTCATGGGTGCCTTTTAGAGATGGCATACAGACGCCCTATGTATCTTGCACAAGTCGTCTACTTCCCTATCAATATCATTTGTACAGGTGTCCCTGTCTCTTAATTGTTGGTCAACCACCTCCGAATATCTCCTCCAGTCAGCTCGTCCAGGGTTCCTAAGGGTAATGTCAACGCTAGTGGTAAAGCTCTATTGGAATCGTATCCACCTATGATCAGAGAGAGATGCCTCCTCAATTACCCTCCATTGCTCTACCGAGGCACTGTCCTTGCAGGAAGCTAAGGTGACATCCAGAACCTCCAGCCTATTTCTAGTTACAAAGGTGTGCTACCCTTATTGCAGATGGTGAGTTTCGTCGAGAGTAGTAAAATCATGAAGATACCCTCCACTCATGTCGCTGCTTCCCCAAACGAGACGGCTACCCATTCAAAAAGATAACCCTAACGTTGCACATGATCTTCAAAAGCTAACTGTCTATAATTAAATATTTTCATCCAGATGTAAATATGCACATGAATCTACCAGTATCTTACCAGTTTTGTCTATGCATCTCTTTCAAATCAAGATCAATTTACCACCACGATCCAACAACAATGGAGCAATTTAAATTAATTTTATTTATTCTGGCCAAATTCAATCCGTGTACCTACCTTATGATCGATGGTTCGAAGGTACCAATTTTAATTCACAACCGAGTCTCATATTTACCACAAAGGGATACGAATTATTACCCAAAAAAAAATAAAAATGGCTATCCAAACTGGCAAGATAACATAGCCACACGCGCATGGATACAAAGATACCACCAAAAAGCGACGCGAGTACCCACGTTTATGCCAGATTTAATCAAATTAAAAATTTTAATCGCCATCGCACCGAGAGGTCGACCAAGACGGTGAAGCTATACGCCACACGGAATGACTAATCCCTTTGCATAGTGCGTAGGCGACAAAAGACCAAAAGCGATCCCGGAGAAGCCTTCTTCTTCGCACACATTAGTGCCGATTTTTTGCGTGTCTTGATTTTTTGGATACGAACAACGGTCGCTTAGGGTCTTGGCCATATATAAGTCTTTTAGTGTTTCTCAACACGTACCTGGGTGTCATATCCTATAGACATAGCTATGTGGAGATGTTCACAAAATTGTTTAAGATCCAACTTTCTTGGAAGCAATTTGATTATGATGTCGATGGCTTATAGTTTGCTTAGCAATTGACGACGAAAAAAAATCTTGATGTTAATCCATCAAATTGATGAGTTTTTTTTCTTCAAATGTGAATAGAAATTTAATGGCGGTCGTATGAATTTGGGGAGAATATACTCAATCTTTTTTGAAGGATATAAGCAAGACGATTATGGGAGCCCCAGTAGGCTTTGATCTTAAAGGTCGATTCTGCTGGCCCAATGGTTAACCAGAAGCTGGATAGGGGCTTTTGATAAACCACCAATTTTCAAGTGGTCTCTTTGCTGGCATTTACAAAAACTGTGTTCTTTGGTCTTTGTCTATTCAATCCCAATTTAACATACAGAAGAATTAATGGGAGATACTTAAGGGGACATTGTCCAGTGAGGTAACCAGTCAAAGTTCCTAAATCCTGCTTACTATGTACAAGTCGTTTATTTGCAGTACACTTGCTAATACTCATTTTTTGGTGAAGTTGGTTCCACGGGGAGGTACTTAGAAAAAGGGTTATGGGCTGAGAAGTTAGCTAGCTACAAGTACCTCTTCTTGATAGACAGATTATTTCCTCAAAATTGTTCGCGTCTTGGGATCTACTCGTAAGTTATCTAACCTCGCAATACTGCTAAGTAGGTTGATGCGATCCCATATGGGCTTTGACTACACCATGACATATAGGCTTCTCTTGACAATTTGAATAAAAGCCTCAACCATATCCACTGTACTTTCGCATTAACAAAATTAAATAATTCCCTTCGAAAGTAAATACTGTGAATTATAAACGAAAGCGAAAATCACATATAATTCTCCTCCGTAGTTTGGACACCACCGACTTTTAATTTTTTTTCAATATGTACTGTATTTTGTTCTTTCGAAGTGATATTGTTCCTATAAAAAAAACGCCCCTAAAATGTAGGCGTGCAAAGACACATTGTATGGAAGATATGTAGAGTAAAAAAATATCTAAATAATTGCTTAAGTAAGTTCAAGTTTCACGTAAATTACTGAAGAGAGTGCATTTTTCGAAAAGTTTACACTTGTATTGATTACTTTTTCAAGGACCTCGGAGCTCCATTGATTCATCGACATAACCCACATCCCCTTCCACCCCTGATCCTCTTGGCACTGCCGTAAAGCATTTCATCGCGAGGGTGACTTCAGCCTTATATATTCGGCGCGTTCGTATTGGTAGCTATCTGCGCTGCGTTCTGTTGTCTTTTCTGTCTTCGTTGCTCCTTCATGAAAGTAGCCACGGTTTCACTTACTACTTCCCAGGCTTCTGGTGTCCTCAGCCCCATTCCGATGATGTTCTCCGGGGCTATGTTTACACCCAGTCTCTTCGCCAACAGGTTACGACCTTCAAGGTATCGTGAACATTATGTGCTCCTCGTTTTCCATTGCTTCTGGGCACGTTGTACAATGAGGGTTGCCTTTATGCCCAAATCTATGGAGGTATGCTCTGAAACATCAATGACCAGTAAGCATCTGCGTGAGGTAGAAATTCAGCTCTTCATGATTCCTATTAATCCAAAGGTCAATATTGGGGATCAATCTACCATTGTCAGAAGAGTTCCATCTATCTTGCCATTCTTCCATGGTTATTCTCCGTTGTAATTCATCATCACTTCTTCTCATTGTTGTTACTTAAGCGAGGAGATCTATAGGCACCACCCCAGCCACTACACACGCCGCGTTGTATAAGGTTGTTCGGTTGTTGTACTCTCAATGTATTGCTTCTGTATACTTATTCTGTATGATTTGGTGCTCATCGCATCGGCCCATATTTGGGAATCAAGAGTTGTCTTTTTCTTTGCTTAGGTCCTCCAATATTTGGCATGATTATTGCCAGGGCAGCCGTTTTTCTCGCTGCCTTCTCCGCTGCGTATTGTACATGTTGCTTAAAAGTTAACCTTGCATCTATAGTAACAACAAGGTACTTCAGTTCGAATCGTGGTAGTAGACACTACAAAGTGATCACCCACGGTCACTCTTATAGTCTCCATAACCCGTCTGCTACTGATGAGTACTACCTCCATCTTCTCTTTTACTAGTCGTAAGTCCATGCTTACTAGCCAGTCCTGTACCATTCCAATGGCTTCAATGCAGTCATGTTCCAGCTCTTCAAGAAGTTTCGATCGCTATATCGTTGGAAAGTGAATATGTCTTCTGCTTGCTTCTCGGACCGCGTCGCATCCAACCATCCTGAGTTAGTGGATTCCATTACATCGCGTTGTTAACTTCTAATAACAGCTTCAGAAAGTGTAACCAATCCGTAGCCAATTCTGTTATTGGATAGTAGTGCCTGTTGCTAAAGGTTCATGCCCAGATCTCTGACATGATGGAATTGGTCACAGCCGAGATACCACAAAGGGTTAGCAGAAAAGACAATTTATTATAACTTAACAAAATTATAGTCTGACTCATTCAAATTTAATTTAATCTCATACAACCTTATTGGCTTATAGATCTCCTTACTGTATAAATAGCCCCCCACTGTATACTGCATGAATACAATCATATTCCAAACGGAACCCAAAACTATCTGCATTACCAGCTGTCGATTGATTTGGAAGAAACCCTTCACATTTGTTTGCAAGTCTTCGATATGTTCCTGGATCAAAATCATGCTGATCTGTAGGATATGGTGACAATTAAAAAAATGCAAAGTCATTTAAAGCACACATATATACTTGTTCATGTAACTTGAAAGCACAGTCCTTCCTAAGCAGCTTACGTCTCAAAGATTTGGCTTGTTCGACTAGATACTCCGAAATGAGTCCCACTATAAAACAATCTCCCACCATTGGAGTGCTGGCTCCGATTGAAAAGATGAAAGCCACCCAAGGACGACATCTCTTCCAACTAAGTGTTCCAGTGATTCCAAAGAGGACACAAGTCACCCCAAAATATGAAAACATTATGACTCTTGTGAACCCAATGCAGAGCCAAAGAATATAAATCCCATAATACTGATTTAAATCGAGTTTAATTCGATATATCCTTGCACATATTACTGATATTTTTCTATAGTCCTTTGGTCTCATTCTCCCAGTCCTTAGAAGGAGAAATTCTTTCATTTTAATATACACTGTGATCAAATAGCAATGCAAGAAGGTCCACGACAGAGACAGACACAAGGACACCATCTGAGCTATCAACGCCAAAGTCGTATATTCCTGGATGACGTTCTCTTTATAAAATCGACGAAGGATCGTAAGGAGAACTTCCAAGACAGCAAAACAACACTTCAAAATTATCAACTTTAACAAGTATCTGCAACAATGCAAGTTGCTATTTCCACTAAGTTTGAAGATATCTTCGTTTATTTGGATTAAACTGTTCAATATCCGAATGTGGGTTTTAGAATAGCTTCGATGGTTTATGTGTGCTAAGGAGACATACAAGCAAACCTGGCAAAGATTGATTATGACCAGAAGATATTCCTGAAGTTCAGCCGAGTAATCCACTGCCATGAAGGACTTGAAATACGAGCCATTGCCCACAATGAGGTATACACTATGTAGTAACACAAAAATCACAACATAACTGCACAGAACAAATAGCGTACTGTAATGTTTGAGAACTTTGTTTTCACTAAATTTTTGTTTCTTCGATTTAAATTGGAAAGTTGCCAGACCAAAGGCGATCGAGGGAAGGAAGCTAAAGTACAGGCGATATGGCAACCGTTTATTTTCCATTTTTAGGCCAAATTTTGTGAATGAAATGGGAACTGTTTGGAAGCCAATACGAAATGAAACTAAAACGAAATATGTTGGAACAGAAACAGCAGCCTTAGAGTTAAAGTTATTGGCAACTAATTGCAGTGTTAGGGTTTAGCTTCTAACTTCAACATAATTAGTTTAATATACATTGATTATTCGGTTACTGTATTGTGAATTAGTGAATTAGTATTCACACACACATTTATCGAAATAATACGAGACGTTCCCTTCTACCACTTCAGAAAATTGAATTTTATTGTGCGGCGTATTTAATCTCCCAAATTGAAATTGAATATAATTCTATTTCG
Organism: Chalcosyrphus nemorum; assembly: GCA_949716465.1. Classification (NCBI taxonomy): domain Eukaryota; kingdom Metazoa; phylum Arthropoda; class Insecta; order Diptera; family Syrphidae; genus Chalcosyrphus; species Chalcosyrphus nemorum. Next base: position 28,925,629 of record OX454334.1, read on the forward strand.
ATTTATTTGGTCACGAAGAGCTCTCATGTAACAGTAGGAAGCCTTGTTTTTTTGAAACCTTGGCAGGCAGTACATAGTTGCCACTAGAATAAATTTCACATATACAACTAATTATGGGTAATTCATTTAGAGGTATTTTCTCAAAAGTAAGAAATATATTAAAAAAATCTATTTTATCGAGTTATCTTTATAATCAAACAGAAGAACCATTCGTGACATTTAAAACCGGTGGTCATGCCAAACCCAAATGGCAGTTACTATCGCAGTTGGCCTAAAAATTGGACAAGGATCCCCTAAGTATGCTGTACAGTGCCACACACCTCATTCAAAGTTGAGTTGCTGACTGGATTTTTTCATCATGATAGGAAAAGCTTCGATGGAGCACTCAGACATCAACTTGTTCATTGTACTGCCAGAAAGCTTCACATTGCGCTCCCTTTTATTTGCTGTATAAATTTACTAGTCTTCTTAATGAATTAGAGTAGGTGCTTCAGTGACGAGGAGCTTACATTAACAGCATTCACCACATCCGCCCTGCAGCCTGATGCTAGCAAAGACTGGACAATCACATAGAAAGTGTTCCATAGTGTCGTCACCGTTTCGTTTAAGCCAATGATGTTAAGAAAAGTCCTCAGTAAGAGCGCCAAAAAGTTGTGTGCAGTTTTTTCTGCTGAGAGACAGCAAGAATGCCACGGATTTCTCACTAACGTCTGGGAGCCTCCGTTTAGTCCGCCTACATCCAGGAGAGACTTGCCATAAGATACCCAATCATCTTTGGAAGCGCTGACCGTAGATGCAGGAAGACCTAACGCAGGTTCGAGTCATGAGAAGCTCTCCTCTGAGCCGTGCCTAGCAATCTCATTGGATATCTCATTTATCGCGATACCAGTATGACCTGGCACAGAGATGGGAATCAGTAAATTGAGTCTTGCGACACAGTTCAAAGCTCTCTTGCATTCACCAACTAGTTTGGATGAAGTTAAAGGGTTAAGCAAGCCATTAAGCTCAGCTTAACTGGCACTAAAAACACAGGTACTAAGATCTGTCATTGAGTGTTTCATAAGGAGCCCGTTCTACTATGAAGGTATCGCAGATCAAACCATTAGGACCAGTGCAAAGTTCAGGAGAGAGATGAAACGTAATCAGTTCAAATTTTCCGCCACTTTTTCTCTCATTCCAGCTGATTTTATCGAGAGTCTCGGATAGAAAGCTGCAGGAATCCCCAGAAAAGAAAAGGGTGATTCCAGAATCCTTACCCGGACCGAGGTCGAAAAGATCACAGGTGGATTGTCGTTGCCCCGAGTACCACTTGGAGTAGTATAATCAATTTGTTTCTCCATCATACATAAATAGAAAGGTGTGAGCAAATCCTTGCTCATCCCTGCAGCTCCTGCAATGGCCGCAGTGCTGTTTATCAAGTCGTTTCGCAGGGTCAATAACGTGCTAGCCAATGCACATACATATATATGCCTGGGCTTTATTCTGTTGATGATTCTATGGTTGAATAGAGAAATATCTTTTAAATATTCTTATAGTAAATTTCCTTAGATTGTTTAGCAACTTGTTAAAGGAAAAGCATGAATTCAAGGCGTTTGGTGACCATAGTTGGTCTTCTCCATTGCGGCTGTCAGTTTTGTTCCCAGTGTTCCAATGGTTTCAATGTAAGCCGGCTATGTTTTCCAACCTTCCGAGTGTGCTTGTGCTCACTATGCCAGGCCACAAAATCCTCTTGCAGACCTCGTCTGCTAACAAAGTGCGTAAAGGTGTCAAGGAAAGCCTGCAGAGCAGTACAAATAAAAATGGCCAAATTGGGTTTGACAGTGGTGCATGACCGCTTTGCTTTTGCCTTTGCAGTAATCCACGCCTCTTGATAAGAAGGGCCGTGTTGTATTAACCCTTTGTTTGGACAGGGTAGCACCCCGATGACATCTAAAGATGACACCATTATGGATAAAACTCCGCACCGCTCTAGCTTGCAGAATCCAATAACGACTGTGCAGATTGTGAAGTATCAACTGCGTACCGCCATGTAGCAACCAAGCCAATGCACCGGTCATTGGTAATATTATTGGAAAGCACTGGTCATAGGGTAATGCACCCACGCGCAGCACACCGCAGTCATTCAGAAATGGGTTTAGAGAAAGCTATCTACTGGAAGTGGAAACATTATAACTACTCTTAATTTGATGGATTACTGAACAAAATATTCCATCCTGCTCCAAACTTATAAGTTTATCTATCTCCTTCTTCCAATTCATCAGCACTGACAACAGCTTTCCGCTTTCGTTTCGGAGACAAATGAAGCATTCGCACTAAGGTGTAAAGTACACGATGAAGAGAACTAAAGCGTTCCGTAAGTTGTCTTGTTGTTAATTTGGCACCAACTATAGCTACTGCTGTCAGGGAACACGTTCCTTCTTCCGCTTGCACAGCACCCATTTCGTCCTCTTGAATCTGCTGATCTTGTTCTGAGTCGGTTAAGTATCGTTGATATCCGCCGTGGTCCGATAGAAAATATACAAAATCGTAGTCTACGTTTCCACGTCTTTTACTTATTTAGGGTTCCATCACCATCGTATCCCATCGAAGTAGCGTTAGCTCACTTCTCTTTAACTCCTTAACTGCGACGTTTTTAGGTCTTCCATCCCGATTTTGTTTTCCCTTTTCAGCTAGTATGTCTATGGGGATCATTGCAGCTATGACATATACAGCTTTGCCTTAGTTTGTCTTATACACCGATATATGTAACTCTTGGTGCAGTAAGTCTTTAAACTCTGATCACCCTTTGATGATTTCTAACCTAACAACTATAGCCGGTAATGGTCTTCTCGTGTTTATTGGCCACCAAATATTTTACAACATTCTCGAAAGTGCTAAGTGTACATTTGATATCCTGCTTGATAAGGACTCGATGAGGTTACCAATGTTTGACCTGACGTCTTAGCTATGAGTTATTTAGTTCTCCTTTTGGAGCCCTCGCTTGGCATAGATAGTATTTCTTATTCTGCGGCAACTAATAAGCACCGGCGCCGTTTAAAATTGCTTCCTCACGTAAGTTCTTTGTAAGCAAATGAAACACTCTTTATACACATATCCATTTAGTGGCAGATATGATAATCATATAATATAAGCTAATCATGTCCTCTTGTTCGAACTATCAGTTCAACTTAGTGCCTTTCCGCCACCCTCTGTACTATGTTCCCAATTCGAGTGTTTACAATCCGACACAAACCATCCAATTACCATACAAATTATTCAGCGAATCCATTCTTGTGCATTTCGATCGAATCCATTGACCACCCAAGCACCACAAATTGATCCTTTGCCAAAAACTCAATCATTAGCCAAAAATCTCTATTATTTGCCGAACGTAATTTCCTCGTATGAGCGAGCAACTGCTGCTGCACAAATTCAATTGGTCATTAGCTCGAGACTCTATCATAGGCCAGCTATATAACCATCATCATCATCATCATCGACATTCTCAAAACAACCAGGAAATCATCTATGCATCCTTCCACCTGTAACAGTCCATCGCACACGGCACATCGCCCGCCCGAAACTTACAATTTGAATACCACAAAAGCTTTAAAATTTTAGGTCTCACTCAGAGTCGGAGCACACAATTTCCTCCACCACGACCGACGCTCTCTTGGATTTTCATCGAGTGAACGCCCCATTTATTCGTTTTTATTATGACTTTTTCGATTCGAAGCGACACAGACACAGAGGAGAGATTCCTTATTTCTTTCTCTTTCTCCACATGCGAACGATCGTATGTACGAATCGGACCTATCTGACGGATTTGATCTTCAGCCGCTGCGACGGCCGGCCGGCTCTACATCTTTGTGGTGGGTCCTTTCCGAGAGAGATATCCATTTAAGCCGCTGTGAGAGATCACTGCGGCCGATTATTGTAATCTCGATGCGATGAGGAGAGTCGACTTCCTTCGCCCGAAGCGATTCGCAAATTTATATCTGTGCAACTAAAAACAAAACAAACAAAAAAAAGAAAGATGTTCCGCGGAGCGCGCGATGGCTGTCTTTCCCTTATGGCTTTTTCTGTTTGATGGGGGAGGCTCAATGGATATTGTGTTTTGCTTCCTTATTTGTTTTTATTGTTTATCAAAGGAAGGATGTATGAGAACAACTACAACTACGACGACAAGGAACAGCAATTTGCAACTAATTTGCTTATTGTATTATAAAGGGGAAGTCCCCGAGTCTTTGTTGGAGTTCTTCTTCTTTTTTAGCGAGTGCGCTGTGCACCAATCAAGATATAAGGTCAAAAGGCTGATCTGCGTATGAATGGAAGAAAATTAAACTTTATACAAGAGGAGGGAGCAAGGGGTGTTGCATAATCCCTTTTGTAGAGATCTTTTCTTATTCTCTTTATGCGGCTAATTACAGTCTTAGAGTTTGATAACTTCTATGATCGGTCGATCTGACCTCTAAAATTGTTTACAGAGTTTGTTTGGAATGACCTAGAAATAAGTCAGCTTGTGATATATTCATTGGAAGAAAAGCCTCTTAAACAGCAGACTGTCAATCGTAGGCCAAGTGAGGTCTTAATTTTGCGACAACGATGACAATCGGATCAGTGATTGAGTGATCTAATGCTCAGTGGGGGCCATGTGCACGCGCATATAATTTATTCATCGTCTCGGTTTGTCGCTTACTTGTATTTCTATTATTAAGTACATACATATAATTGGCATTTCTTTTGACTATGGAAAAATGAGTCATTAGGTAGATTGTTTGTATCTATTTTAAAAGAATGTAAGCCTCGAATGGAAAAATCTATTAGAAAGACTAACTTAATACGCAATATGGTACAAGGTGGATGTGCTGCCGATAAATGGGACGGATGCTGGTGAAAAAAGGAAATACAAATCCTTTCAGATCACTATCTTATAGCTGCTCATAATTGCTGCAGAACTAGAATTGCTGTAAAACATGTAAGTTCGGCTGAAAAACTATCTACTTGCGGCTGACACATGGGAAAGGATCGAAGAGTGTTCAGCAAAAAAGGTTCATATACATATTAGCGGCTTCAGCAGTAAGGGTGGGTCGAGCTAGAAGCTTAGTACCATGCAGAGAGAATAAAAGTCCATCGTATTAGCTTCAAAACCTGAAGAACCAGCGAGCAGATGCGACAGGATGACTGTTTTTAACACGACCAAGGAGCTCATTTGTTGCCGAATGAGGGTAAGCTCATTAGTTGGAGAGAAGATTTCGATACAGTGGTAGCGGTACTTAGACGATGTTGGTATGATCTCGAATGAGTTTTCGAACAATTCTTGACGTTGAATGAGCAAGCATTCGAACCGAATCCTCCTGCAAATACCACATAAGCAGCTTGAGTACACTCACCGCTTCATTAGCTATTATATCGATTTCGAGAAACCTTTCGATACCTGAAACGAGATGCTATCTGGTAAGTCAAGTGCAAGGACAACTAAAACTATTTCTCCTCTGCTCAAAGATCTATCCTTAAGCAGCCTGAAGCATCAGTATATCCGTATGCGATGGAGGTTAAGGTGGTTTTTATTCCAAAAGCCGGAAAGGCTAGCCATTCGACCGCGAAGGATTTCCGTCCAATCAGCCTTACCTCGTTTATCCTCAAAACTTTCGGAAGACTGATTGACAGACGATTGACAGACGAGAACTGATGGTAACGGGCAAATTCCTCTCTACACTCAATGAGCACATTGACGGTGCCCTCATGATCCTGGTTAGATAGTCCAAGACATGCGGCCTTACAGTCAATCTCTAGATAGCTGAATTGGTTTTATTTACCACCAAAAGGAATATTCCTCGGTTCAGCGCACCCTATGTGGGTGACATTCCGCTCAGCATATCCTACAGCGCGAAATACCTGGGTATCATTTTAGACAAAAAACTCACCTGGAAGCCAAACAAAAATTAAAGAGTCAAAAAGGCCAACATAGCCTTCTACATTTGTGCAGCAGAATTTTTGAGAAAACCTGGGGACCCTCTCCAAAAACAATTCTCTGGATGTACACGGCTATCATGGAACCCATCCTGACATATGGCAGCCTAGTATGGTGGCCAGCATTAAACAAGTCCACCTACCTGAAGGAGCTCACTAAAGCTAAAAGACTGGCGTGCATTGGTGCCACCAGTGCGATGAGAACCACTCCAACTGCGGGTCTTGAGGCTATTCTCAACCTGCCTCCGCTAGACATCTACACGAGATCAACGGCAGCCATCAGTGCCTTAAGAATAAGTCAGACTGCGTGCTGGAAATCAAGTACGATAGGGCACGCGACAATCCTTGGCAGATTTTTCGGCCATGCACCCAAAACAGACCACACTACGCCTTGCCTTGACTTCAAAATACCGTTTACCTCAGCTTAGCTTAGCAGAGAAGAGTGGAAAGACAACCGCATACCGAATGCCGAATCCATGGCTATTTACACTGATGGATTAAAAAAGACACCAGTGTAGGATCCGGAATCATCTCTGAATCACTGGGTATATCCAGATCTACACGACTCCCAGACCACAGAAGTGTTTTCCAAGCGGAGGTCCTGGCAGTGACAACAGCGGCCCGTGAGTCTGCCGTAAGAACAATACCGCCAGAAAGTATCAATTTCTTTATCGACAGCCAGGCAGCTATCAAAGCAATTACCGCCATAGAAATAAAATCCAAGGTTGTGAAGTGCTGTCGCGAAGAGCTTAAGGTTCTTGGAACATAGCACAAGGTTCTACTCTGCTGGGCCCTGGGCACGAGAGCGTCCACGAAAATGAAATGGCAATTGAATTAGCAAGGAAAGATTCATCGGACCCACTCAAACTGACCGACCTCTCCATAAGCAACCCGCCCTGCGCTCTCAGGCTTAAAGCCGAGAAGCGAACTTGAGATGGGATTCCCTAGATAATTGCAAAACTGCAAAACAACTATGCCCAATTTTTGACAAAGCAAGGACCGAGAGAATTATCCGTAAGGACAGACGTTCACTGTCCATACTCGTGGGGATACTCACGGGTCACAACACTCTGCGGTACCAACTAAAGAAACTACGTCGGACGTAAGAAGAACTCTGCAGAGGATGCGGCGATAAGGAGGAACACTACCCACTTTCTCTGCCAGTGCCCAGGTTTCCTCGGCAAACACTTCTTTCGGGATCTAAGAGAACTCTCCAACGCCAATACCGACATGTTACTGAGCTTCATCAGAACATCAGGATGGTTTGTATACACGGATAATTTGTTCTAGTCTAACCGCAGCATCATTGAACTGGAGGTGTTCAGCAGAATCGTGAAAGCGTTCAAAATGCCATCCAGATGCTTAGAATGTAAATTTATTGAGTCATTATTTAATAATCATCCAGAGAGGATGTTTTTGCCAAATCGTATCTTGGACGAATAGCTTTAAATGAGAACTGGCAGAGAGCCTGGAAGACAGACAAGCAAATCTGAGGGGGGAAAGCAATTTGGTTGTTAACATTCGAATGCCATTATGGTTTGGCAACGTGGATTTTCTTCCAGGAGAGGGTGTGGATTTTAGAAATATTCCCTGATTTATTGCTTACTATTCCAAGGATAAGAATGGAAGATCTTACTGACTCAAGCCCCAAAAACTGATTATATTAAAATTACCTCTCTAAAGCGCCACCTATTGGGACCGATACCAAAGTTGAATGGTTGAATGAATGCCGAAAAAGCAACATGTGTAGCATACCATAAGGATGACAGAAAGATTTACACGAAATGTTGCATAAGCCACAGGAAAGGCACAAGTACCGACTCCTGTGAGATTCCCTTGACACGGTGTACTACGCCATGGTTAGTCTGGCAATACGAATTCTTCTCCTCAAGTCCACTCTCAATGAGGTCTAGTCTCTTTTGCACTACCGCTTTTACCACCATATTTGGGATGCCGTTCGGTAAAAGTTTTTTTTTTGCGGTATGAAACACGGGACAGAAAGGAGGCGTGGCTGTAAGAGTTTGGTGACCACAATCGGCCTTACCTCAATCTTAAAGCAGTTTTGGGTGCCAGGCTACTACAATAAAGCGGAATGAAACTGAGCATGGTTTTTCTTCCAGTTTAGATTGGAATCTAAAATCCCAGGTATCTGGCTGAGCTCGAGATATTAAGCTCAACGGGAGTCTGAAGGAGGGGATTATTCTCTTCTTAGTGAAAAGAAAAATCTCCAGTTATCCACTAGCTGTAGTGCGAAATTAAATCTTTCACTTAGGACTGGGAGAAATTTCCCAAAAACCAGAATAACCACATCATCGACATAGGATCTCATTCACTACAAGGAGCCATATCAGCGAAGAAAGAACTTCCTCTGCAAACTCTTCTCTGGATAGTTGTGTTTTCTTGCGTCGAGAAGATCATCCTTGGCGGGAGAATTTGTGCAATCCAATTGCAAAGACCGGTGTTTAGGTGAGCTCTGTGCAGACTATTCAGGATCGCGTCAGAGCTCACGTTGTTGAACGCCCCCTCGATATCTAGAAATGCTCCAAGTGTGCTCGATACAACCCTGTGGAGGGCTGTGCCTACAAATCTGCCGCAGATGTACGCATGTTCTGATTATCTGGTAGTTATCGCCGATCACTTTCCTTATGACGCTAAGGTCTCAGTTCTTTTACGTTCCTGTGGCTCCCTTTCCCTGCCTTGGGAATAAATACAACACGCACCTCCCGCCATGTTTCAGGACCATATCCTAGCTTAAGACATCGTATGAAGATACGCTTGAGCCATAGAATAGCAATATCCACTGCAGCATCAAAGGTCGAATGTTATCCATTCCTGGTGTCCTGTTTATAGCCCACGCTCTTTTATTGTCATCTTTTATTTCTCAATCACTTCTTCCGTGCGTCATCCATGGAATGCTCTTAAAAGTTTCCTATTGAGGAAGGCCAATAAACACACTTAAACAGTTAAATGGCAAAATAAAAATGTTTATTAAAAAAATATTAATTATTGAGTTTACAATTGCAAATATAGTCTATTACTGGCATAAAAAAAGAAATCAAATAAAAAGAAATAAAAAGATAAGATAAAGAATGTAAGTTCCAAAGTGAAACCATCAAGAAAAAATGCCTTTGTCCGTCAACCAATCCAAAATTCTTGGCAAACTAATCCAATTCGGTAAAGTGTCGTCTCAAAGTTCCAAGTCAGTTCAAAATCTTTAGTTAAGTGGACAGATATTCGGCCAGACATCGCCGCGAATCATATCCTGTTTGATGCGCACCAAATTGCCCTTAACACTGATGTTTTTGATGCAACCCTTGTAAATGGTCTTGGCCTTAAAGCCAGGCACCTTATGCAAGTTCGGGTGTCCACCCATAAACAGCGGCCGATTGGTTCGTGTACTTGTTGAACCCTCGGTACCGATGGCTGGTTTCGAACTTATCGAATCCACAGTCAAAGTGATGACAAACTTCGATTTGACTGCGTGAACTGTGCGCCACTTGCCATCGCAGAAACTCTCTGAATTGCTCAGAGTGTAGGTGGCTTCAATTATGTTCTTTTCGTCACTCTTTACGCTAAAGACAAGAGTATCATTGACCAGCTCCAGGATCATCCACGCATTTTTGCCATGTACCGAAAACAGAAGGCCATCTGTTGTGCGTGGCTTAAAGTCAAAATTGATGCTCATCTCTGAACCAACTGAGAAGTGCTCAAAGACCTTCACAAATCCAGGAGTCTTTCCGAAGAATAGACCATTTTCAACCTGGTCCGAGCAAGGAATGACACCAATTGGAGTTGGAGGATTTTCCAGTTCTCGTTTATCGAAGAGGATCTCCTTGATGCAACCGTTAAAGAGTGTGCCCTTCACTAGGAGTGTATTTGAGTTCAAGTCGTCATCCAACTGACTTGAAATACCTCCCCATAAAAACGGGGAAGCTGAGCATAAAGTGTCGCGCATTCATCTCTTCCAGATCGACGCTTTGCTCTTCGACGCTATCGATGATCAGGCTGACCTTCTTAGCCTGGCGTATGAACTCTACTGTATGCCATTCGCCATCATCATAAGTCGCATCGGTTGAGAGATTGGCTTTAATTGGACCAACGTGAAGTTGGTGGTAGATGATACCATTATGAAGGTAAACTGCGATAAAATCGGGATGACGCTTATCGGCGGCTG